>BGNK01004183.1:12303-58563 GCA_003297005.1 Symbiodinium sp. clade A Y106
TGTCAGGGCTTCGGGATCTTCATTTTAAGTGTCGTCGCCCATATATCTGGGTTCTTAAGTGTCAGGGCTTCGGGATCTTCATTTTAAGTGTCGTCGCCCATATATCTGGGTTCTTAAGTATCAGGGCTTCGGGATCTTCATTTTAAGTGTCGTCGCCCATATATCTGGGTTCTTGAGTGTCAGGGCTTCGGGATCTTCATTTTAAGTGTCGTCGCCCATATATCTGGGTTCTTAAGTGTCAGGGCTTCGGGATCTTCATTTTAAGTGTCGTCGCCCATATATCTGGGTTCTTAANATCTGGGTTCTTAAGTGTCAGGGCTTCGGGATCTTCATTTTAAGTGTCGTCGCCCATATATCTGGGTTCTTAAGTGTCAGGGCTTCGGGATCTTCATTTTCAGTGTCGTCGCCCATATACCTGGGTTCTTAAGTGTCAGGGCTTCGGGATCTTCATTTTAAGTGTCGTCGCCCATATATCTGGGTTCTTAAGTGTCAGGGCTTCGGGATCTTCATTTTAAGTGTCGTCGCCCATATATCNCCCATATATCTGGGTTCTTAAGTGTCAGGGCTTCGGGATCTTCATTTTAAGTGTCGTCGCCCATATATCTGGGTTCTTAAGTGTCAGGGCTTCGGGATCTTCATTTTAAGTGTCGTCGCTCATATATCTGGGTTCTTAAGTGTCAGGGCTTCGGGATCTTCATTTTAAGTGTCGTCGCCCATATATCTGGGTTCTTAAGTGTCAGGGCTTCGGGATCTTTATTTTAAGTGTCGTCGCCCATATATCTGGGTTCTTAAGTGTCAGGGCTTCGGGATCTTCATTTTAAGTGTCGTCGCCCATATATTTGGGTTCTTAAGTGTGTCAGGGCTTCGGGATCTTCATTTTAAGTGTCGTCGCCCATATATCTGGGTTCTTAAGTGTCAGGGCTTCGGGATCTTCATTTTAAGTGTCGTCGCCCATATATCTGGGTTCTTAAGTGTCAGGGCTTCGGGATCTTCATTTTAAGTGTCGTCGCCCATATATCTGGGTTCTTAAGTGTCAGGGCTTCGGGATCTTCATTTTCAGTGTCGTCGCCCATATATCTGGGTTCTTAAGTGTCAGGGCTTCGGGATCTTCATTTTAAGTGTCGTCGCCCATATATCTGGGTTCTTAAGTGTCAGGGCTTCGGGATCTTCATTTTAANAGTGTCGTCGCCCATATATCTGGGTTCTTAAGTGTCAGGGCTTCGGGATCTTCATTTTAAGTGTCGTCGCCCATATATCTGGGTTCTTAAGTGTCAGGGCTTCGGGATCTTCATTTTAATTGTCGTCGCCCATATATCTGGGTTCTTAAGTGTCAGGGCTTCGGGATCTTCATTTTAAGTGTCGTCGCTCATATATCTGGGTTCTTAAGTGTCAGGGCTTCGGGATCTTCATTTCGGGTTGAGGGTCTCCGTCTTTCGAAACGGTCAAAACTAAACCGCCTTCAAAGTTTGCATGGTTGGTCTAATGTAGGAACCTTAGGGTTCCTTTAAGGGATCCTTAAGGGTTCCTTTTAAAGGGTTCCTATAAGGATTACTAGGGTTTAAGAATTTACGCCGTGTTCAGGATTTGGAGTTTATGTGCAGGGTCGGGCGATTTAGTAAGTACGTACTTTCCTAGAGGTATAAGTAGCACAACCTCAAGTAGGATCCCTTCTAGGGCACCTATACGTCTCCAGAAATACGATTTTCTACTTTCCCCGACCCTCCGAGCTTCTGAAACCCTAAATGCAGCAGAAACTTCCAGAGCCTAAATCCTAAGCTTTCTGCAGTTATCTGGACGTCAAAGAGTGTACAGTAAACCCCAAAAAGTTGGAAGCCGGATTAAGGACAAATAGTGCTGGGATTCTCTTTCCATTACTGTTAAGGATTGAGGCTACTGGGTTTCCAACTTTTGGGCTTCTACTACAGGGGTGCCGCAAGCCATCGAACGACGAGGTTCCGAGCACTGCAAGCTCCGTGGAGATCGTGGCAGGGCTCGCCCCTGCGGTGCACTGCTTCTTGCTCCGCAGATCAGGGTTCAGACTTTTGGGTTCAGGGTTTGGGTGTTGAGAAATACTACTCCCTATAGTCCTTGCGTACTGTCTACGATAATAATGTATATTACTCCCTATAGTCCTTCTGTGCTATAGTGTAAGAATGTGCCCCAAATCCCTAGTCGAATTAGCTATTGAGGCCCTGTTGTCAGGCGGTTGCGAGGCTTGTTTCGGCCTCGAGGGCTGAGGCTCTTTCGCATTTCTTGGGCTTTGGGGCTTAGGGCTTTGGGGCTTAGGGTTTGGGGTTTAGGGGTTTAGGGTTTAGGGTTTGGGGTTGGTTTTGGGCTGATGTCTCCTGTACGCGAAACCTTCATCTGTATAGCGGGCCTTCAGAGTAGTGTAGCCACGTGAAACGGGTCTTTCGTACTGATCTTCACAGAACGACACCCCTACTATAGTTACGATAGGAGAAGCTCGCTCTCGCCCTCCTAACCCCATCACCATAAGTTCTGGATTAAACATCATCTAAACCGCACCCTAAAACCAAGTAAAAGCCGTTAGAGCTCAATAGAGCCGGAAAGCACCTGATGGTGTCCTAGAGTACCCTGAATGCCCGTTGGTACCTACAAGACCCTAACGCCGAATCCTGAATCCCAAATGCGCCTACATGAGATTTCCGAATCAAGGCTTCGTGACATGGCTGGACGATCGTGGGCTCCAGCCCGCGCACCCCTTCGCTTCATGACTACAAAAGAAGGGCATTAGGGGCAGGGGTTCAGGGGAAGCCGATCCTTGCAGCTGGGCTTACCCCTATAGACCCTGAGAGGTTTGGGGTTTTTGTTGGCATTTTTGTTCACGTTTTAGACTGGGAGCTGACCACGGGATTCTTTTGGCTTTCCCGGCAATTTGTGTTTCGCAATTTCCATTGCGGGGCATAGGGATCTATTTCACCAACATCCGAATGCCCAGCCCTAAACCTAAGCGCTCCCAATCACCTCAAAGCCGAGGTGCCGACTGTGCATGTGACGGAGGAGCTGCTTTCGGCAACTGGCTTAGCGCCAGTCTTGCTGCTATTGTTGGGCTTACCTTTTGCGCGGACTGTCCACTACCCTTATGATTCTCGTCTTCTGAACGTCGTCACCACGAAGAAGAAGATGATCGTGGTGAAGATGATTATCCGATTATCCTGTTGATAATGCCCGTTAGTGATGATGATCGCGATCATGAGGGTGATAATGTGGGGTGACGATGATGATCATGGTGGTGTTGGTGATGATGAGCCCTGAGCCCTCAACCCTAAACCCTAAAGCCACCTTAGCGCCGTATCCCCAAAGCCCTAAACCTTACACCCTACAACCCTAAAAGCCTTACAGTAACCCTCACAGTAGCCCTCAAGTTGAATACCTGCGATCCGGATCCCCTGCTTGGAGGTTCATGGATAGTTATAAGTAGGGTTATAAGTTGGATAACTATAATTCTAACCCATATTAGGGGACTTATAACCCGAGTTAGAACTACCAAGTGGCAGGAGGACGGCGGCCACGCCACAGAGGCCGACGCCTCGACCTCGGAAGGAGATTTCTCTCGGGGACGCAAGAAGCTGTTCCGACAAGAAAGGTTCCTGTAAGGGGTTCCTTTAACGGGTCGCTATAAGGGTTCTTTTCGAGGTTTGTACGGTAACTCCTAACTCCTACCAACCCTGAACCTTAAACCAACCCTGAACCCGGGGTCAATGCGTCTATCGGGTCGAGGGTTTGGGCGGAATGGCGTTTCAGTGTTTCGGGCTTCAGGGGCTCTTCTGTTTTAAGAACAGAAGCGCTCCAAATCAACCCCTTGTGGGGATCTTTAGGGTTTAGGGTTTAGTGTAGTGGATTCAGGACTTCGGGTTCTGGATCCAAATCCCCAAGGCACCAAAAGCTCCGCTCCGAACTGAAGACCCAGACAGGGTAAACGCCCTCCACCCTAAACGGACTTGAAATCCGAAAGCACCAGCAACCTAGTGGGCCATAGGCCCGAGAGCCTGGGGTTCTCGGGTTAAGGACTTGGGGTTCAAGGTGTAGGGTTTGGGGTTGAGGGTCTGGGGTTAAGGGTTGAGTTACGGGCGTAGGGCTTTGGAGTTACGGTTTCGAACCTGCCCCAAGGTCATCGTTGATTTGGTGGACACGCACAGAGCCCTCGTCGCCGTCTTTGGCACTCTCCGAGAGGCGTGGGCAGTAAATGAGGAGGGGCGCTCTGACCCGACCCAAAGGCTCCATAATGGACCCTGCAAGGGTTATGGTTCCTGCAGTAGAGGATGCAGAGCACGCTTTCAAGGGTTACCTGCGTACTCACTTAAATCCCTAAATCCCTAAACCCGAAACCCTTAAACCCTAAACCCCCAAACCCAATCAAGGTATACCAAAGTATTTCAAAACGTCTGTTAAAAGATATCAAAACATTTTTAAATCTCTGGGCCCAAGGCTCGCCAAGGTGAAACCAAACCAGAGCACGAGCTCGCCTCGACCAGGGGTGCCGTTGTGTGGTGGCTCCTTAAAGAAGGTACTATAGAGAGACAAGGTTGCCGGGAATGAAGCTTTCGGTGCCTGGGTTCTCAAGTGGACCAAGGCATAGAAGCAGTCGAGCAAGCGCAGCGCAAGCATCAGCGCCCTCATGTTGAGGGAGGTTTACCCTGTTGTTGAGGAGGATGTTGTCCTCCTACGGCTCACGCAGCTCGGCCATGACGTGCCATTGGCCGTACGCAGTGAGTATCAGAGACTCGGATCCTGCCTTTTGAAGGTTGGAATCCAAATTGAGTCTTTTGCCACTGTTGCCTTGAAGCGGGCCGACACAGAAGTGGGGAACGAGATTCTCCACCAGCTCGCTGACTGCAGTTTTGGCCTTAATAATTAGAATCGAGTCTTGGGGTGTGTGGAGTCTTGGGGTATATTATAGTATAACTATAATAAGGAACCCCCAAAATAGTAGTGGTATTTATTTAGGCCCCTACAGCACCTGAACCCTACCTGGACCCCCAGCAGGTGTAGAATAGTGGCCTCCTAGACGTGTTGGCAAGTTGGGCCAGTAGTTTGCCTGGTTTTGCGATTGTAGTTGATTTTGGGTAAATGCCACAACCCTAAACCATACCACGGCGCAGAAGCCCCATACCCCAAAAGCTTCCACGGCCGAGGTCACCTCAAGTACTGGGTTCAAAACAATCTGGCGAAAAGAGAGGTTTGGGGTTTAGGTCCTCTTTTTTTGTGGTTGCGTTTATTTTGGGTCTTGGGGCTTAGTGCTTCAGGGTTTAAGGCTTAGGGCTTAGGGTTCAAAACCCCGCACCTCGAACAAAAGACCTATAGACACATCTTATTGTAAGCCCCTTATACAGCTAAGCCGCATTGCGCAAACAAGGACGAACCCCACCTCAATCAGGAGGTTTCGATGGACTTCCTCTTGTTAATTGTGGTGGGGAGTAGCTGGCACCAAGAAAGCAGGTCTCCTAGCCGTGAACTCTTAACCCCAAAAGCCCCCTAAACCCTAAACCGTAAACCCTAAACCCCAAACCCTAAACCCTAAACCGTAAACCCCAAACCCTACACCTAAACCCCAAACCCTAAACCGTAAACCCCAAACCCTAAACCCTAAACCCGAAACCTTAAACCCTACACCTTATAAACCCTAAACCCCTAAACCCCAAACCCTAAACCCGAAACCCTTAACCCTACACCTAAACCCTAAACCCTGCACCGAAAAAGCCCGAAGCCCGACATCCTCCTCCGCGCGCACACCGATGAGCCGCTCCTTGCCAGGCGCTGCGTGGGGCAAAGACCAAAGAATCTCGCCATGGAGTCGGGTTTTCGGGTTGAGGGTTGTAATATGGGGGCCTTAATAATGACCTATACTATTTTGGGGGGTCCTTATGATAATTCCAGTATCATGGGCCCCAAAACCCTATTCTATAGTTATTAGGGCCCCTATAGTAGGGTATTAGGATTTTCCGGTTTAGGGTTTCATGGGTTTGATGTGTTTTTGGGGGGTTCCACTGGATCCCGTTACCTTACTTCCGACATAAATACCAAGTTACTTGGGGCTCGGAGCCTCTGGGATGGATGGCTATGAACTAACTTACATCCTTAAGCCTAAAGCCCTACCTGAGTCCGAAATAGCCCACCTTTTTAGGGTTCCTTGCTATGGCTTTCTTATACAAGTCGTTAAACAAGGTAGGTTCCTTACGTCCCCGGGGAAACCAGAAAGCCAGAACGCCTGAGGCCGGGATTGCAGGCGCCGTTGACTTCTCAGCAGCTTGGCGACAATGAGCAGCAACTTACCGGCATCCTCCTTGTACCCTTAACAAACAGGGTAAATGAATATGGCAGGGTCTAAAAGAGGGGATCAGGAGCGACGAGGCAATCGGTTCTTATTCGCTGCTTGCAAATGAGGGTCTAGATGGGTTGACGGCTTTCAGCAACGTAATTGTCTTGACACTTTAGGGTTCAGGGTCTGAGAGATGTAGTTTCATTTACGGCGTTTAGGGTTCAGGGTTTAGGCTCTAAAAATATATTGAGAATGCTAGCCAGAGTACGAATAAGACTGGTACGTAGTGCTACGAAGTCAACAGTTTTAAGACTGGCGAGAGCAGGATAACATAGTCATGGGCTGATCGTGGGTTAGGTTTAGGGTCTCTGAATTCAGAGTTGCCCAGACGGCCCCATGCGCATTAGTTAGTTCGGCAATGTAATGGAGTTTTCTTCGCCGGCATCCCTTTTGATATGAGGTCTTTTGTTGCTTCTTTGGCTTGTATTGGGCTTTGTGAGGACGACCTTGACCTCAAGCCCTAAAGCTTCCACCCTCAGCCCCACAGCCCGACTACACCCCTAGGACCCTCGACACCTAAACCCTGAACCCCTAAATCCTTAAATCAACAAACCCTAAACCCTAAACCCCCTGCCCCCTAAACCTGAAACCCAAACCCCGAGCCCTGCACCCTTCTGAATCCGGACGTCCAGCTTCCGTTGAGGTGACCCGCGGCATCACCAGCGTCAGCCTCTGATCGTGCTGCGCCAAAGAGAGGGGTTTCCAAAGGCTCTCGGAATTTTGGGCATTTAGAACGTCGTCTAAAGTTTCTGTTGGGTTCAGGTTGTTAGGGATTTGAGGTTTTTGGGGTTTAAGGGTGGGATGTAGGAATTTCAATTTGCTGTGTTTGTGGGGTGTTGCTCGTCCGTGCCAGGTCAAACGAGCTCCCCGTGTAAGGGTCCTTGGACCTTTGACCCGAGAGCCCAGTACCCCGTAGTTGAAAGTATCACTATAGCAATCCTTATAACATGAAGCCCTAGATTTAGATATCTGGTGGTGCATTGGCCTCGGAAGCGTGCACCGTGCGCAGTGATTCTGGAAGACGAGACCCAAGTCGCGAACCTCCAACTGCTTTTGTATCTAGACCCGAGCCTGCAATCCCTAAACTTGAGTCAGCTTATCCTCCTGTATCCAGACCTCTTAAAGGTGTCCCGCCCAAAACTTCAACACCGCCCAAGACTAACCCCAAACATCCTTAACCCTGGGCAGAGGCTTGCTTGGAATGCCCTCGATCCACAGCAACTCTTTAAGCTCGCATTTGTAAGGTCCTTCGAGAGTCAGAGTTAGCTGTCAGCTATCTATGCCAGGGTTTAGGGTTGCAATGCTAAGAGTGTCCAGGGTTTCTATGATAAGAGTATACTGCAATAAAGGACTCTCGAACGAGAACCCGAGATGCAGAGCAATCCTCATTTCAAGAATTTGTTGAAACATCGGGCTCTGCGCGACTTCCGATCCCTGAATTCACAGATAAGCTAGGAGGACAGCTACGATGTTGCAGGGAACACAATCAGAACCTGCGAAGTGAGGGAGACATTGTTTGGTCCTCGTTTTGGTTGGTTTGGTTTTAGTTTCAGGGTTGGGATTACGGTATATGCTATAGCATAAAGGCCGACCCTGAGCCCTAAATCCTGGGCCCTAAACCTAGGTTCCCCAGTAGTACCCTTTTACCCTTTTTCTTTTTGGGTTCCCTTATTAAAACCGAAGAGCAGGAAAAAGGGTACCCTTATTATTAAGGGGCTACTGGGGAACCTAGAAACCCAAAGCATGTTGGAAGCGTTATGCCCATCTTCCGTGGCGGGCTTACAGTCTGGTGGGGATCTGGGCTTTGGAGTACCAGACTTTAATAGTTTTTTCTTAAAGAAACCATTATGAAATAAAAGTGTATACGCTTTTCCTTTAAAGCAGCCATTATGAAACAAAAGTTTATACACTTTTTTCCTTAAAGGAGCCATTATGAAATAATAGTCTATATTTTTCTTAAAGGAGCCATTATGAAATACAAGTTTATACTTTTTTCTCCCTGGTTACTTAAAAGCCCAGGGATTAGAAGCTAGGGGTTACAGGTTTGGGTTTACGGCTTGGGGTGCAGCGGTTAGGGTTTAGGGTTGAGAGGTTGAAATTTAAAATTTAGAGTTTCGCGCCCAGGGTGTAGCTTCAGATGCTGCAAATCGACGTTTTGGGGCTCAGTGCCGGCAAGTGCCAGTTGGGTGCTGTCCGGGGCAGCGGCCGCGTGCTCGCCATGGGAGGCGAACTTTGCAAAATAGTTCATGGCCGAGGTTTAGTTGCTTGTTGTTTGCTTTCCTTCTCAGAGGACTGGAATGGAAGCATGCTTGTGAAATCGGTCTTGAACCAAAGTTGCTGCCAGTGCAAACTTCCACCCTCAGCAGGCCATAGACACACTAAGCCCTAAAACCTAATCCGATCCCTAGCTCCAAACCCCGGATCCGTTGAACCAATAGGTTTTGGGGGCCTGAGAAACGAAGGCGCAAGATGAGTCGCCTCCTCAACCTGGATTGGTCCGAGGAGTTGTTGTGTCGATGATAGCCCCTATGCAATTCTACTACAGCATATCCCAGAATCCTATTCCATTGAGGCCTCAATATTTTGCGGTTTAGGGACTGCCGCCCTCCCTTCTGAGCAGCATGCCGCGGCCTTCGCCCGAAAGAAGTGTGACTGGAGCTGCAAGGCCAGGCAAAGCTTGTACAGGAGGCACGGAGAAAGAAGCTTGGGGTTCGGATCACTCTAGTTTAGAATTTAGGGTTTAGGATTCAGGTTTCCGCTTCAGGGTTCAAGGCTTTAGGCTTTGGAGTTTAGTAATGGTTGAGGGTTTAGGATTTGCGATTCAGGTTTCCGTTTCCT
Source organism: Symbiodinium sp. clade A Y106 (assembly GCA_003297005.1). Taxonomy (NCBI): domain Eukaryota; class Dinophyceae; order Suessiales; family Symbiodiniaceae; genus Symbiodinium; species Symbiodinium sp. clade A. The sequence goes on from BGNK01004183.1 coordinate 21,482, forward strand.
CCATTGCAACCCTCTTTGGGGGGCGGCTGGTTTAGAGCATAGGGTTCACGGAGTAGGTCTAAACAAGGTTTACTGTAGGGTTGAGGGTTTGGGTTTACCACAACTCCTTAAGTTTTCAAGCCAACGAAGGGTCCCGACGAGCAGACTCTGACACGAACAAGTGTTCCAGAAGGCTGTTTCCCAGACCCTCCAGCGTCTCTGGACTCTGGACCAAGCAGCATTCCCACACACGATAAACATCCCTAGAAGTATTGCAGGGGTTCCTACCAGAATTCAAAGGAGTAATGCATTTCGGGGTCTGGGGTGTGGACTTTATGAAGAGAGCTTAGGCTGGGGTGTGGACTTTATGAAGAGAGCCTAGGCCCTAGACCCTGAACCCGAAACTCTGAACCCTAAACCCTAAACATTAGGGACCCCAAATCTCATGAGCATAAGCATTTTATGGGGATATCCCTACCTTATTGGGCTTCATGATAAGGGGGTTTATTATGGGATATCACTATCCTTATTTTTTGCTTATGTGCTTTTTTTGGGGGGCCCTAAAACACTTTCCGAGCCTCCGGGGTGGACATGCAGGCGCGAGGCGGCCAATCGGTTTCCTCAGCGACCCGAGGCGGGCTTCGGTTTTCAGGGCTTAGGGTTTTTATGGTTTAGGGTTTAGATTTTTAGGGTTTAGGGTTTAGGCTTTAGGGTTTAGGGTTTGGATTTCTAGGGTTGAGGGTTTCGGGTTTAGGTTTTGGGGGTTTGGAGTTTAGGTTGCAAGGGTTTCTGGTAGGATTTCTTACTAGGGTTTAGGAGGGTGCTTGGGGGTGTGGATTTCGGAGATTCGGGTCGGGGTTCGGAGTCATTAGAATTTGGTTTAGGGTTCAGGTTCTTTTGTAGAGTCTCCAAAGAGTGTGTGCTTCAAGTCGGTAGAACACCTTACATAAAGTAGGCTGATGGTTGTAAAGGGTAGGTTCTAGAGACATTTAGAGCAAGCTCTGCCAAAGCCTGGAACCGCTTAGAAGCTTCATGGTATATACCATATACCCAACTTAGCCACCATACGCGACTCTAGCATACCTATTGTAGCCGTAATTGAAAGCCCAACCAGCCCTAAGCCCAGAATTCCAAACCCTAACACCCCTGAAGCCAAAGCCCCTTGCAGAAGCCTTACTGATGAGCTTCGAGATGGCATGTTGGGATTGTTCTTCCTTAGTAGCTGAGTGGATACACTTTACACTTGTTGGGATACTATTACGATATCCCTCAATTAAGGAATATTCTTAAATGATAGTCGAACCCCTAATATGATTTAAGGAACATTCCTTAAATTATAGGAGGATCCCTAATATGATTTACGGAATATTCCATAAATTATAATAGGATCCCTAATATGATTTAAGGAATATTCCTTAATTCAGGGATATTGGAGTCTCTGGGTGGACCCTTGGAACCCTGGACCCTAAGCCCGTAATCCAAAACCATTAGCCCCTGAACGCCACGGACGTGGTATCATGNGGGGGGGGGGGGGGGGGTGGTTGAGAATTCTTTAGGCGCTGTCAGTTCACCGTAAATGGCGACACCCCGACCTCAATGCGCTGATCCATAGCATGGTGCCTAGATAGCAGGTTCGACATAACAAGCCATCCAACTTCCTAAAGCCTGAACCCTTAACTCTCAACCCTGAACCCCAGTTGGGGCTTGGAGCGCGACAGCCCTTGAAGCCAAAGCACCAGATCCTCAACCTCGACACAAAGAGCCCTCTGAGCCCGAAGCCCTGAACCCCGTTTCATCCCCTCCTGAGTCTTAGTAGCTGAGTGGATACCCTTTACACTTTTTGGGATAATCTTATCCACTGAAAAACTACAAGTGTACACTTTTTGGGGCTTAGGCTTCTGAACTCAGCAACGAAGGAGTAGAGACCGTTGGCAGTTCAGGCTTTGTTGAGCTTTGAGGTTGAGGAGTAGAAATTTACTGGAAAAAGCAGCATGTAAGGTTCTAGGGTGTGGGGTTCAGGGTTTCGTTCCGCAGGCGAGCACTGGCGAAGTAGGGTTTTCAAGTCCGAGCCGGAAACACCCAAGCCCTCCACGGTTTAGGGTTTCGGGTTTAGGGTTTATTTAGGGTTTCGGGTTTCGGGTTTAGGTTTTACTTCGGGTTTAGGGTTCAGGGTTTAGGGTCTATTTGGGGTTTCGGTTTTAGGGTTTAGGGTTTATTTAGGGTTTAGGGTTCAGGGTTTAGGGTTTATTTAGGGTTTAGGGTTCACCCTCAACCCCCACGTAGCTCGCTGAACAGGCGCCTGAATGTCGCCGTGCCCGGTGTCCCAGGTGATACGTCGAACCTGCATTGCCCAACTTGCTGAAACTACACCCAAAACCCTACACCCTAAACCCAACACCCTACACCCAAAACCCAAAACCCTGCACCCTAAACCCTCAACCCTACACCCTAAACCTAAAACCCTAAAACCCCGAACCCAAAGAACCCCAAAAGGCACCTACGGTCGGGCTTTCGGTTCTTGGTTTGAATGTAAATCGTACACTTGGAGGTTCATGGGTAATTATAAGTAGGGTTATAAGTAGGGTAACTACAATTATAACCCATATTAGGGGACTTATAACCCCACTTATAACTTCCCATGAACCTCCAAGTAGGGGCTCCTAAACCTTAAACCCTGAAGCCTTGAAACGTGAGCCCTAACCCTTACAAGAACCGTCAAAAACCTGTTTCTTTACATAGCCCCAAAAAATGGTAGGTTTTGTGGCGGTGGTCTGGTAACCCTGGTAACCCTTATAGCCGTTTGAAACCCTCATTTTTGCCCTATGTTACCCCTTCGGATCTCTTGTCGGAACTCTTTACCCCTGATCAGGAATCCACATTTCTTTCAGGGCCCTAACAGGCAAGATCCTGGCTTTTATTCCTCGTAAAGGGTTGGGTTTATTGACCAGGGGTCCAAATTCACCCTTCAAGGATTAAAGTGAAGCCTTAAAGGAAGCCTGAAAGGAACCCGGAAAGGAACACTAAGCGGAATCCTTCAAGGAACCCTCAAGGGAACCTTCAAGGAACCCTTGAAGGAAGACGTGGTTTTCTGTAAAGCAACTTACAGGAGCCCTAAAGGGAACCTTCAAGGAACCCTTAAAGGAACCCTTAAACGAAGCCCCCTCAGAGCTCCACCGCCGCCTTCAACACAGAAAGTCACCGAGTTTCAGGTCACGGGCGGTGGCTGGTCTGGTCGGGGCCTCAGCCGAAAGTGCTTAGGTCTTTTTCGGTTTAAGGCCTGTCAGGCTTAGAGTTTAGAGTTTGGAGGTCTAGGATGTAGAGAATCGTAGTCTGATTACGTTTAAAGGATGGCTTGAGGCTCGGGGTACCCCGTGCACGAAAGTCGAAAGACCTGGCCCGAAGCTTCCCTAAACCCAGACCGCAACTGAAACTTTTGTAGAAAGACTTGACACCCGAAACTTCAACCTTAAACCCTAAATATAAGGTCGAATTCCAAAAGCCCTCAAAACCCCAAAATCCTAAAGCCCGAAACACCAAACCTGAAAGCCCAACAGCTGGAACCCTTTCTCAGGTCATTGTGGGCGACTTGCAGCATCTCGCACGCTACAGCCGGGCCCTGAGAGAGCGTACGAAGGGATGGAGGCGCTCTGTAAGGCTCGTGGTTACTTGCTTAGTTTATATCATTTTGGGCCATGACTTCCTTAAGAGGGACCTCCAAAAATCCAGGTATTTGTGCATGCATCATGAATAACTAAGTGCACCGATAAGCAAGTATATGTGTATATGTATATATACATATACATATACATATACATATACATATACACGCACACACACACATACATACACATGTTTGCTTAAAGAGTCAGGCCCAAAGGATGCGAGAGCCTATGAACAATAGTGGTAGCGACAGTGGGACCATAGTCTTAGTTGCCACAGATTAACAGCCAAAGTGACCATGATCGCGGGAGCCCTAACAGCAGCACTTTGGTTTTCACAGGTAGCAACCGCCGTGGTTGCCAACCATGAGGTTACCGGCTCTCGCGCTAATCCCTTCCCCCTTTCATTAAACACCCCCCCAATAATGAAAACTCTTTGTGGCCAATCCTCCCGAACACACCGCTGCCCTTTAAAACCTAATTTGCATCAGGGGGGTCCGGAGCAAGAGCAGGAGCAAGAGCAAAAGTAAGAGCAGGAGTAAGAGCAAGAACAAGAGCAAGAGCAAAGGCAAGAGCAAGCGCGGGAGTAAGAGCAAAAGCAAAGGCAAGAGTATATAAGAGCAAAAGCAGGAGGAAGAGCACGAGCAACAGCAAGAGCAAGAGCAGGCGCAGGAGCGAGAGCAAGAGACACAGCAGGAGCAGGAGCAAAAGCCTGCGCAGGAGCAAGAGCAAGAGCCCTCAAAAGTGACAATAGAGATAAAACTATCCCCTAACAATAAAGACACTTTTTCGAGTTTTTGGTGAGGCAGAGGGCCCCCCCGTTTGCTATTAGGGGGAAGGGATTAGCGTTGCTGATATGGCAAGCCTTTCTTTCACCCGAGCTCATTTGCACACTTCAATCTCTGCTATCCAACATTGTTCTGTGCAGTTCATCATCATGCTGGTATTGCGCGGCCCAGTTTTTTGCCACCTGATGCAGTTACATTACTCACCGCATTCCTGAAACCTAAAAGAAGGCATGTCCCCGATTTGCTTCGGAAGGCCGCAGCTCTGAGCTTATAGTTACTTGAGACCTTAAACCTTTGCGGATTGCTCGGAAAAGGAGCCCACCCTAGCTCCCAAAAAAAGGAAAAATCCCGAAGCCTCGGCCAAATCACATGGCAGCTGAGGTGCGGAGTGGAAGGAAATCGTGCGTATGGGCCAGGACGGAAGATGAACAGCTAGGTTCCTGAGTAGTGCCCTTTTGCCCTTTTTAGTTTAGGGTCCTTTCATTAAAACCGAATATTAGGAAAAAGGGCACCCTTATTATAAAGGGGCTACTCAGGAACCTAGACAGTCTTTCTTTATTTGAGTTTACCTTCTCGTGTTTAGGGTTTAGGGCTTAGGATGGTGTAGGGTTTAGAGTTTAGGGTTTAGGGAAGGGTTCAGGGCTTTAGGGGTTCTTATGAACTGTACCAGGAAGTATATGGGTAGTTGTAAACTTCTGAAGCTACTGCTGCTGCTACTACTGCTGCTCCCAAATCTCCCGAAGTGCCCAGGCCAGCTTGGATAACCAGACACGTGGGCTTTCAGATTGGCAGATTTCAGCTTCACCTTGTGGAACCCACTGATAAAAGGGCCCCTTTTTCCGCTAATCCTGAAGTGCCGCCGCGGAGAGTACGAGATGATGCCTGAATGGTGTTGTCTGCAGTCGTTCCATGTGTTTCTTGTCAGTGTGCGCCTCCCTGGGAGGTGGGCAAGCGAGAGCAAAAGTCCGCCACACTTTCAAAGAAAAGCCGTAACCCTAAACCCTAAACCAACAAGCCAGCTCGGACCTATACTCCCAAACAAAAGCCCGAGCACATGCAGCAGGGGCAGCGAACCGACAAGCAAAGTAACTCACTCGAACTACTAAACCTTTATCCCTACAACATGTTCAAACGATCCAGTCGGAATAGCTAGTAGTCATACCCCCTTATAGTTCTGACTAGGAACTTGGTACTACGATCTAATCCCTAATCCCTATTCCAATTGTTCCTCGAACATCAAACCCTAAACCCTAACCCTATGAACATATTGAAAGGGTCCTCTGAGATCATACACCCTGAACCGTAAACCCCTACGACCTTGGTGCTGAACTCCCAAAGCGCAACACCAGCCCGCAACATAGGGGAGTTCTTCAGGGCGGTAAACTCTAACTCCACAAACCCCTGACCCCAAACGTTTGGGTCCCCACACCCCCAACCCTAAACCCTAAACCCTAAACCCTAAACCCTAAACCCTAAACCCTAAACCCTAAACCCTAAACCCTAAAACCCTAAACCCTAAACCCTAAACCCTAAACCCCAGCCCTAAACCCCAACCCTAAACCCNCCCCCCCCCCCCACCCGGACTTGGACCCCAAAGTCTGAACCCTGAGTTCCTTGTTACGGGTTCGGTTCAGGGCTTAGTATTCCTTTTCAGGGTTCCGCCCAAGGCTTCCTTTAAAAGGGCTTCGGAGTACCGTATTTGAATCCTGTTTTTTATAAGGGAACCGTTATGACTCCCTGCTTACTTCCAAGTCCAGTTATTAGTCATGCCAGCACAAAACAAACGAAACATGCGAAACTGCGCAAGCCGAAGCCTTCTATCAGAAAACTGCAAACAATATTTCGGACATGTATCTGTAGCAACATGAGCAGATTTCTCAGCCCTTGGGGGCCTTTTCGAAGGAGCGCGGGCACTTTCGGGGAGACCCCATGTGGGATGAAGTCACCGAGTCCTCCATGCCCGCGCCCGAGCTTTGAGGACATGAAAGGGTTTTGGGTTTAAGGTATGGGGCTTAGGGTTTAGGGGTTAGGGGTTTAGGATTTAGGGTGTATTGGGTTTAAGGTTTGGGGCTTAGGGTTTAGGGGTTTAGGATTTTGTGGCTTCGGGTTTAGGGTTTAGGGGTTTAGGATTTAGGGTGTACTTAGGGCATTTTTTAGGATCTTAGTTAGGGCTTCAGGTTTCGGGATGCTAGGGCCCAGGGCTTCAGGTTTAGGGGCTTAAGATTTCGGGGGTTAGGGTTTAGGGCTCAAGGTATAGGACTTAATGTTAGGGGCCTCGGGTTGAAAAGGTCTTGGGATCCCCAGGAAACAGGAAAGTGAAGATCAGGGGGTGGTGTGCTGTAGGGGCCTGTTAATAATTGGGAAAGGGTTTTGGGGCCCATTATACTATAATTACAATATAATATGGAACCATAAGGAACCCACAAAATAGTATTGGTAATTATTTGCCCCCCCCCATATTACGTCGCATCCGACGAAAGCTCTCGCTTCCCAGGCTGTTCTTCGGCGAAGTCGTAGGAGGCAGCCAATACCCAAGTTAATTCAGAACCGACAACCCTCAACCTTAAGCCCCTAAAGCCCTAAAACCTAAGCCCAAAGCCCTAAGCCCGAAAGCCCCAAAGCCCTAAAGCCCTAAAGCCCTAAGCCCTAAACCCTAAACCCTTATAGATCCCCTTTATAGATCCCTTTAAGGAACCCTTTAAGGATCCCTTTAAGGAACCCTTTAAGGATCCCTTGAAGGAGCCCCAAACTCAGAGCCTCGAGCCCTAAAGCCCTAAAACCTAAACCCAAAGCCCGAAAGCCCTAAAGCCCTAAACCCTAAACTCAGAGCCTTGAGCCCTAAAGCCCTGACCCCCTCGAAGTCGGTCTCGAAAGCTGTTGACCTTTGCAAGGCAGGGGCGGCCATAGGAAACGGAAATGTTGTTGAACAACTCCTAAGCCCTAAGCCCTAGCCCGAAGTCCCTAAACCATATACTCCCTAAGTTCAAAACACAACCTACTCCCTCTTCTTGTGGGCTTGTCTTTGCTCAGTTAGTCTTTATCTTTTATAGCTGGTTTTTGTCCAGCTAGACCGAGTCTCTGTCTTCTGAAAGTCATTATGGATTTCACGCGCATGTCTAGATGAGTCTAGATACATGTAGGCTTTGCAAAGCCGTAAACGATAGATACAAGTATAGACTCCTGACTAATACCGCCCTCTACCTGACAAGGGATTCTAGTGCGGATCCGAATATCCAGACTCTTCAAGGAAGGGGAGTTCGTTAACGAGCGGTCTGCATCAAGGAGTGCATTCACGCGAACTATCACAGTAGATCGGGTTTAGGGTGTAGGGTTTTGCTTACTGTCAGAATGGTGTATCCTTTAGGGGATCCAAAGGAACAATTCAGTTTACAAAACGACCCACATTGCGCAATTTAAGACCCCTGGTGCGCAGGTCTAGGATTTTGCGTAAGAAAACACCAGACTCTGCCAGACTCTCGTCGCCAAGCCTATTGAGAAAATGAACAACCTACACGGGCGTTACTGCACTTGTTGTCTTCCTTCTACGGCCGGAATCATTTAAACCCTAAACCCTAAACTATTCCGTAGGGTTCCATTCTATCGGTACAGGACAATCTACCCCAAAACCCTTGTTCCGATTATTCAGGCCCCGCATTAAAGAACCCTTATAGATCCCTGCCAGAAATCCCTTAAAGGAGCCCTGTTCCCCTGTTCCTAGAATTCAGGCCCCCTGTATTTTGTGTATCTTCGTAGGTGCCCCAAGCTCGCCGGAAAACAGCGAAGGCCCCTCTCTGCCGTGCCGCAGGAGCAGGCAAGGCCCTTAAAGCCGAAACTCTACTAAACCCCAGTAGCTAAAGCCGACCAAGCCATACACTCTACTGAACCCTATACCTTACTGACCCCTGAACCCCAAACTCTAAACCTTGTTAAAACCCCCCTAAACCTTAAACTCTAACACCGAAACCCTACTAAACCCCAATCCCGAAACTCCAAACCCTGAAACCTTACTAAACCCTAACTACACCCTAAGCCCCTAAGCCCCAAACCCCAAACCTAAACCCAAAAAACCCTAAACTTCGAAACCCCCCAGGTTTGGGACCAAGCTGGGCGTTTGAGGGCTTCGGGGAGGAAGGATTCAGAGCGCCAGTTCTTCGGTGTTGCGGGGCCGGGTTTCAATGTCAAAGTTTAAGCTTTAGATATGTATGTAGGGTTAAGGATCTAGGGTTGGAGGTTTCGAGTTTGGGGTTAGGTTTTCGATTAAGGGTTCAAGGTTCAGGGCTTAGCTTTATGGTGAAGCGTTTTCGGTTTAGTGTGTTCGGGTTGGACTGGCGGGCTGTGCAGGGAGCGGTTTCAGCGCAGGGTTTCGAGGGTGTGGAGCAGGAGTGCCGTCAACGTTCTGCACAGACGAAGCCCCAAACCCTAAACCACGTAGGACTCAATGTGCCTTAAATCCTGAGCCCCACCTTGACCCCCCAAAACCTAACTTTTCGAGACCTATAAGAGGATATCATAACAAGGTTCCGTATGATCGCAGGCTTTCTAAAATCTTCGAGAATCCAGGTACCTCTAAACCTCGAAACTTCTAAATTCTCCAATCTAAAGCCTACACCTCTAAACCTTTCAATCCTGAACTCCTAAACTCCGAAGCCCTGAACTCTAGACCTCTGCAGCCCCCAACCTCAGAAGTCCTAACCCCAGCAGATCCCGTCTCGAAGTTCTGAAGAAGTTTAGTCCCAGTCCTCCAGGCAAGGGCTTTCGCGGTTCAGTTCTTAGGGTTTAGGGTTTAGGGTCTTTTTTCAAGACGGGTCGAATGGAACTAATTGATCAACAATCCACACACACCTGAATCCCCAAAAGTGGGTTTAGGGTTTATTGGTTATGGGTTTAGGGTTTAGGGTTTTGGGGTTTATGGGTTTAGGGGTTTAGGGTTTATGGGTTTAGGGGTTTAGGGTTTAGGGGTTTAGGGTTTAGGGTTTTAGGGTTTAGGGGTTTAGGGGTTTAGGGTTTAGGGTTTTAGGGTTTAGGGGTTTAGGGGTTTAGGGTTTAGGGTTTAGGGGTTTAGGGTTTATGGGTTTAGGGTTTATGGTTTAGGGTTTGAACATCATTGGCCTCATGCCCATACAGTAAACTATAGGGAATCCCAGCATGAATCCTCCTAAAACTATGTTCCAACTTTCTGGGGTTCACTGTAGGGTTTAGGGTGAAAGAGGTTCACGGCCCGCGGTTCTAGTCCTCAACCCCGAGAGCCATAAACCCTACACCCCTAAACCTTACCCTAAGGGTCCAAAGGACCCAATATTTAGGTACTTGGGTTTCGGATAGTAGTTTTGTAGGTTACTATTTGGGAGAGTCTATGATTATTAGGTACTCGGACCCTTAGGGTTATATGAACTATAAACCTCTCATTGCTCAGGGGTTTAGGGTTTGGGACCCAACCAGACCTCCGCAACCTCCAAGCTGGACTGCCTCTACTTGCAGGGTCGGAAGACTCTTACAGTACATAGCTTAATTATAGACTATAGAGTCATGTATCAGGATCCTTTTCAGGGTATAACTGTGTAGCAGAGCTACTTACTAAGTTCCTCCACGGGTTCCCTCCATTCAAAGGCTTCTGCAGCCTGGAGCGCACTCACCGCGGAATGAAAGAAGCAAGCAAAAGATGCGCAGTTAGTTTAGGGGTTTCGGCTCAGGGCTTTTTTTAGGGTTTCCCCAAGGGTCCAAAGGACCCAATAATTAGGTACTTGGGTTTAGGATAGTAGTTATGTAGCTCAATATTTAGGAGAGTATATGATTAGAGGTACTCGAGCCCTTAGGGTTTGGCATTGAGGGGCGTATTTTCTTACCAGTGGGGATTTGGGGCTTTAGGATGCTGCAAACTCAGGTTTGGCTTGGGTCACTGGGTGCAGTTGTAGATAATGTAGGCCCCTGATACCTGGCTTAGGCTTATAATCGGGATCTGAAACTTAGCAGCTGCGTAGGTAACCTTTAACCTCTTGGGGTTTAACATTAGGGTACTCAGCCCTTAAGGAAAGGGTTGTATCAATCAGGCGTCAAGGCTTCCCCCAAGGGTCCAAGTACCTAAGAATCATCTACTCTCCAGGGTGTTATCTCCTCTACGAGCTGATCCCTTTGCGACGGCCTCTGTAGCGAGTCATAGTAATTCTTAGGGCTCCCTTGCACCACCCCGAAACCCATTGGCATTATTCAAGCCTCCGTAGGATTTGGGTTGAGGGTTTGGGGTTTAGGGTTCAGGGTTCACGGTTTAAAGGGCTTCGGGATGCTTAGGTGTGGGTTTAGGGCTTAGGGTTCAGGGTTTAAGGTTCAGGGTTTAGGGTTTAGGGTCGGCCTGCACCACCGTCTTTTTCGCAACTGGGCCTTTATTACATCGTAGTAGCTGTGTAGCTAGCCTTTAGCTTTTTGGGTGTGCATAGCCCTACCATGATTGTCTTTTTTGGGCTAGAGTGCACCCTCGCAAGTCGGAACATGGATTTGGCATGATGAGTGCTGGGATTCCCTATACTTTATTTTCTTAAAGGCATGAGGACAATGATGTTCCAACTTTCGGGCTTCTGCTGCGGGAGACTCAGCCCCTGAAACATCGTTTTCGTGTGGCGTTCGGGGTTGAGGGCTTTTAGGGTGAGGCTTGAATCCTCCCTCTCCCGGGGACCAGCGAAGGTTTTGTTTCAGGTTCGGGGCTTTGCGTATCAGGGTCTTGAGGTATTTAGGATCTTAGGGTTTTGGGGTTAGGGCTCAACCTTAAACCCTAGATGCATCCTGAACCTAAACTTCAACCCTGAATTCCTCAACCCTGAAACCCGAACTAGCGTTCAACCTAAGTCCTAAATGCACCCCTAAGCCCTAAACCCTCCCCTAACCCTAAGCCCTAAACCCTAACCCTAAGGGTCCAAAGGACCCAATAATTAGGTACTTGGGTTTTAGGATAGTAGTTATGTAGCTCAATATTTAGGAGAGTATATGATTATTAGGTACTCGGACCCTTAGGGTAAGCCCTAAACCCCTATCCCCTAACCCCTAAACCCTAAGCCCTAAACCCTAAACCTCAAACCACCAAACTTGGGAGACTGCAGAGTTTTTGTCCCAGAGATGGCGATCCCGCCGTAAACGTGAGCAAAAATGGCGCTTTCGCAGCTGCGCTCGGCGCTGCGGCAGCGGCCACTCGCTCAGGGTTTAGGGGGTCTCTGGGGTTTAGGGTTTAAGGCTTTAGGGGTTTAGGGTTTAGGGGTTTAGGGGTTTAGGGTTTAGGGTTTAGGGGTTTGAGTTTAGGGTTTTGGGGTTTGGGGTTTGGGTTTCCGGGTTTAGGGTGTGCACGAAGGACCTGTTGAACCAACGCAGGGCCCCGAGAATCCAAAACTCCTCGCCCCTCACCTTGAGGTTCGATAAATAGCGCCCTAACCCTCAACCCTAAACCAAAGCTAAGGGGTGTCGGGTTAAGGGCAACCCTTAAGCCCTACCCCCCCAAAGGCCTTAATGTAGAAGCCTCAAACAACAATGTCATTCCTCAGGGTCGCCATATCTTTACTGCGGTGGTTACGTTGCGGACCCATTTCGATGTGTGATGATGGCAATTGAATTGCTAACCACACTAGGAAGCAAGAATAGCAGCTATGAGCATCATGTTTTTTATGTTATCATTCCTACCGTCACACACTTTCAACCCTAAATCCTCAAAACACCAACTACACGCCACGCTGAAGCCCTAAATCCTACGTCTTAGACCCCCCCTACAACCCTAAGCTCCAGACCGTAGACAAAACCTAAACCTTTAACCTTAGATAGTGAACGGGGGAACTTTAAACTTTTTGGCCTTATATATTTGCTCTATCTTAAAATCTTAAAAAGTTTGAACTTTTTTGTGGCCCGGTTGTTGAAGAAGAGAGCAAACCTTAAACCCTTCAAGTAGAATCTAAACTCTTAAACCCTACACCCGGGACCTCTCCCCTATAGCCTGATTCCCTAAAGCTTATGGTGAAACCTAGATAGTTGGAACATGGATTTCGGATGATTCGTGCTGGGATGACCTACAATTTATCTTAAGGGCATGAGGATACTGATATTCCAACTTTCAGGCTTCTACTGTAGCAGAAGTTCTTATAAATCCTTAAGCCCTAAGGCGCCAGTCCCCAAAACCTAAACCCTAAACCCCTAAACCCCTAAACCCTAAACCCCTAAACCCAAACCCCAAACCCTGAGCCCAAAACACCCTCAATCCCAAAACCCTTAAACCCTAACCCTAAACCCCTAAACCCTAAACCCCAAACCCTGAACACTGAACCCCCAACCCCTGAACCCTTGATGAAATCCAAACAGACTAAGGCCTCGGCTATGGGCCTCAGTTGGCTCGGCCGGGGCCCGGCGTTTTAAGGCTTCTCTTTGGCGCGGCCGGCGCCTTTTGCCGGAAGGGAGTTGGGGTTAAGGGTGCTCTTCGGGTGTGGGGTTTATAGAGTCTAGGGTTTAGTTAGTTAGGGTTTATAGAGTTCAGGGTTTGCGGCCTGTGGCCTGTGGGGTCGAGGATTTCGGGCTCTGGAAGAAAGATTTATGGGGGGTTTCCGCAAATAGGGGACCCTAATCTAGTACCCTAAATAGTAGGATCCTTATTATAAAGACCCCCAAATAAGGTACCCCCTAATTTTCGGAAACTCTAAACCCTTCTCGAGCCCTTTAAAGGACCCTTATAGCACCCTTATTATAGTAACCCCTTTAAACGGAACCCTAAGGTACCCCTAATTTTCGGAAACTCCCATTTCCCTTTTAGGTCGGGGGTGGAGGTTGATGTGTGAAGCTTTTTTGATTTTTTTGTGGTGGGGGTGCGCTCGGACTTAGGGAAACGGCTCTGAAGCCGAAGTTCCGCTGGTGCTAGGTTTTGGTGTGAGTTTAGGATTCAAGGTCTAGGGCTTAGGGTTTATGTTTTGGGGCTTAGGGTTTAAGGCTTAGGAAGCCACTGACTCAAGTAACGGTTTAGGGTTCAGGGTTTAGGGTGTAGGGTTTAGGGTTTAGGGTTTAGGTGCGCGATTGGAAGAGAGGTTCAGACATCCTGGGGCCCGAGAAGTCACGAACGGATGCTTGTTGTCTAACACGAGCAGGTACTTGCACTAGTCTCCATGGGAGTTTCCGAAAATTAATTTTGGGGTCCTTATAATAAGGATCCTACTATTTCGGGTACTATATTAGGGTCCCCTATTTTCGGAAACCCCCCCACAAGAAATCCTCAGTGCCATGGTTTAACCAGGTGCTTGCGGCTGCCCTCTCATAAAGAGCTTTCGTTGCTCTTGGAAACTATGTGCTGTGAAACCTTAGTCCTAAATCCGTGAACCTGAAATTTAAGCCCTGACACCTAAGAGCCCTATGCACCTCTGAGCCTTAGCCCTATGCCAGGAACGAGTACGAGGAGCGAGGTGGCCCATCCTACCTTGACATGCAGGCGCTGGTCCGCCTCTCTAGTGGATAATTAGGGTTTAGGGTACGGGTTGAGGGTGTGGGGCTTAAGGATTGGGGCTAAACCTTACAAGCATGTTGCAACATAGGCAAAGAAATCATTGGTAGTGGTCTCGCCTCATAGTGCCCGTACTGCTAGTCATTAATAGTAGACGCCATAAAGTTGCAACATTCTAATCCTCGTGCCCGTGCGGTAAAGTAGAAGGGATCCCACCAGAAATCATCCTCAAATCCATACATGTTCAACCCTCTGGGGTTCGCTGTATGGTTGGGGTTCCCTTACAGGCCCCTTTTAGCCAAAAAATGGGCATCCTTTTTTTTTATCTCGAGTCTACTATCTTGTGCCCCAAAACCCTTATTTCAACTGGTCAAAGCCCCGAAACATCAGACCCTTGGCTCCCAAAGCCAAGACCCGAACTCCGGAACTCCGTGGCGAGCATGGCTACAGGGACATGGATGAACGCGGGTTTAGGGTTTGGGTTAGGGTTTAGGGTTTTGACCTCAGGGGCAGCAGTGTCACGGCTGTCTTGAGAAGCTCTCCTGCCATTCAGGTTCCTCTGCTGATTTCCTGATTTCAGCGAGCACAATGCGATGCTTGATTGACCCTAGCTTAGAATGTCATCAATCTTTGCCTCTCTGGCGATCCCAGCAGCACTGGACACAGACCTTATCAGCAACTTCTTCACAGATTCTTGCGGGGTCGCTTCTGTTGTCAAAGTTGGTCACAGCAGAACACATCGCTGTGGGAACTTTTCTTGTGAAAGCAGGCACTAGCGGAGGCAACCGTCCAAGCTCAATTGCCTCATTGGGCAACTCCCAAGGCATCTTAACCCCAGGCCCCAAATATGAGGTTTAGGGTGAAGGGGTTTCGGGGTCTAGAGGTTTAGGGTTCAGGAGTTCGGGGTGTAGGGGTTTAGGGTTTAGGGGTTTAGGGGTTGGGGGGTTTGGGAGTTTGGGATTTAGGAGTTTGGGGTTTAGGGGTTTGGGGTTTAGATGCCTCCATGCAAAGCCTGAGTTCCCATGGTACTCCGAATATTTCTGTTCCTTGTGCACAGAGCTGTTTCGGGCCCAATCCTAAACGGTTTAAGGTTTAAGGTCTATAGGGTTCAGCGTTTAGGGATTAGGTGTTGGACGATGATGTCGGAATACAGTCTGTATCATTCTTTATCGTTAACAGCACGAACCCACTTGTAGTCCCTGTATAACTATATATATATATACTGCAGTATACTTCACGACCCTATCGGAATTACAGGCTTCTACACTAGGCCAAACCCTGGGCGACAGCGGTCGAGGAGGAAGATCCCCGTTTGCTCAAGGGAAACTCCGAAAGGTGTTTTGGGTTTAGGGTGTACCTGGACCCCCCAAAACCTTCCTTTTCAGGGTTCCTAAACTTGAGGGACCAAGCTCCACCACCCGGCGACAGGCCACGACACCAGTAGATCCTCGGGTGCTGGATGCCATGCGCGGGCCTTTGATTAAAGGTAGCCTCAAAGGAGCCCCTAAAGGAACCCCTGCAGGAACACCTGAAGGAACTGAAGGAACCCTCAAAGGAGCCCCTGAAAGGCTTCATTCTTTGAAGGTCCTGTAAAGTAACCCTTCAAGGAACTTAGTAGCTGAGTGGCTACACTTTACACTTTTTGGGATAATATTACCCACTATAAAACTGAAAGTGTACACTTTTGGGGGGCTTATGAACTCAGCAACTAAGTACACCTCAAATCCCAAACCCCCGAATCCCCCCCAAAAAGCGACCGCACCCCCTGGAGACGACAAGATGTTGGCAGAGCGTCAGGGGCGGGGAAACGGCAACCAGCAATATAGGGGCCAAACAATTACCTACACTAGTTTGGTGGTTCCTTACTATACTGATAGTCTTATGGTATCATGGTTTCTAATTATGAAGGCCCCTACATGATGTCCGGGTAGGAGGTGGTGTGGCAGACGGGTGGCAGAAAGGGCAGAGCGAAGGGCTTCCCCAGTGGCATCAACCTTAGCCCCCTATAGCCCCCAAACCCCTAAACCCCCAAACCCTGTACGTTAAGCCCTAAATTCTAAACCCTAAACCGTAAACCCTAATCCGTAAACTCAAAACCCCAAACCCTAAACTCTTTATCCTAAACCTTAAACCCTAAACCCTGAACCTTGGTGTCCGTGGAGAAGGGTGACATCTACAAGCCTGAGTAGTGGAGTGTAGGGAGCTCGCCTCAAACGAGGCTTTCGCTGGAGTAGACGAAAAAGGGCCCTTAAAAAAAAAACCTTAAACCTAAACCTTAAACCCTAAACCCTTAACCCTAAACCCTAAACCCCCCTAGTCCCCCCGGTAATCCTTGAGGCTGCCTTACTACCACGGCCGCTTTGGGAACCCACACAGTCGGAGTCACTCCTACGGCTCGGGACCTCAGTCTTTTCAAGGTTTCGGGGCTCCTTAAAGGGTTCCTTAAAGGGATCCTTAAAGGGTTCCTTAAAGGGTTCCTTAAAGGGATCCTTAAAGGGTTCCTTAAAGGGATCTATAAAGGGATCTATAGGGGTTTAGGGGTTTCGGGCTTTCGGGGCTTTAGGGGTTTAGGGTTTAGGTTCCTTAAAGGGCTCTATACGGGATGTAGGGGTTTTGGGGTTTAGGATTGAGGGGTTTAGGGGTTGGGGGTCTACGGGTTTAGTAAGGGTTTAGGGGTTTAGGGTTTCGGGGCTCTAGGGGTGTGGGGTTTGGGGGTGAAGGGGTTCAAGGCGCCAGATTTAGGTCAATAATGTTTTTTCCTACTTTCTAGCATTGGCGAAATGACTTGCTTTATGTTCTGACTGCTGTTTTATTCAAAACGCCTTGGGATTTTGCTTAGTGTTGTCTAAACTGTTTTTCGTGAAATGATTCCAAGGATTGCTGTGGTAGCAGTATTTTTTTCGGAGGTAGTGTTTCAAGTCTTTCTCGCGTTTTACTTTTTAGTGTGCAAGGGCTTTCAGGGCATCGGGTTCCGGGATCTAGCACTGTCAGGCGCATCAGGGTTTTGTTGTTTTGCGAAGGGGGTAAAGACCAGAACCATCCATAAGCCCAACAAAAGCCAAGGCTCAAATCGAAGGCAAAACCACAGAACTATCGCAGCCTCAAGAAAGGCACCCCAAACCTTCCAGCCAGACACAAGTGTTAAAGAAACTACAAGAACAAGACCATGCTTTGTAGAACCTCACCAGGTCCCCTGAAGCTGCAAAGGGGTTTAGGGGCAGGTTTAGGGTCTATAGGGGTTTAGGGTTTAGGGTGTAGGGAAAGTTTCGCGCCTAAATCCCAAACCCTCAGCCCTATAGCATCCTATAGCCCTATAATAAACGCTACGTATCGCAAAACCTCCTAAAGTCTAAACTGTAAGCATACAAACCCCTAAGACCGCAACATTTCGTCATGGTGCGGATTTGGGGCGTATCGGGTCGTGAGCTGGCCCTCATACCTGCGGAAGTCTTGGATGATGTGAAGTCTCGTGGTGTTGAGGCCATGGATGTGGGGGGTTTAGGGCCTCAGGATTTAGGGTTCAGAGGTTTGGGGTTGGAGGTTTAGGGTTTAGGCGTGGGGCGTTCAGGATTTAGGGTTTTGTTTTTAAGTAGGGGTTGTTCAGAATGGAGGGTCCTTATTTGATAGTTAGGGCTCCGTGCAAGTTTGCGGTCCCATAGGGTCTTCAGAGTACAACCGGGGCTTCGGGCTCATGGGTTTAGGGTTTAGGGTTAAGGTTTTGGCTGGAGCTTTAGTAACTAAGTAGGTCATATGTGGTGCTGCATATACGATAGGTGATTCAAAATCGGTGTTTCAACACCGCCCACAATATAGCCGACTCACTAAAGCCCATGGTCCTAGAGCTCTTATAAAGCCCCGTGACCCCGGAATAAGAACTCTTACTAAGTCCCGTGGCCTTGAGCACAGGGATTATTCGTGTGGACAGGCTCTGAAGGTACTACAGGATTGAATTCGGGTTTACGCCTAACAGAGTAATGAGGGTTTGTGCATGTTATGCGGGATTAGCGTCCTCTCCACGGCCACTGTGCTAGAAGCAGCATGAAGCAGCTGGGATTTAGCATCAGGAGCCGGGGGCATGTTGGAGATTCACTGTTTCTTGTGGGGGTTCTTAGTGTAAGCCCTAAACCCTAAACCCCTAAAGCCTAAACCGCAGTAGTCTGCCACAGTCAAGATTGGGGAGAGCGAGTCCTTATTAAGGTGGGCATGAGGTTCTAGAGAGGAATCATGTCCCCCGTCAGGGGTCCTTGTTAAGGAACCAAGTTTCCTGGCTTTACATGAGAGTTTCCAAAAATAGGGGGACCCTAATATAGTACCCTAAAGATAGTAGGATCCTTATTATCAGGACTCCAATATCAGGGTCCCCCAGTTTCGGCAACTCCCACATGAATGCATGTTGACAGTGGCTCATATGATAAGGTACTCGTAGTATCCATTGAGCACAGCCCAACCTTAAACCCTAAATCCCATACACCCACCACAATTCCAAAGGAACCCTGTCTACACTGACCAAAATGCTCACCATCAGCCCGAGTTCATATGAAGGCCCTGAGTCTTAAACCCTACACCCTAAAGTTAAAATTTTGGGGTTTAGGGTTTCTGAAGGCCCTGAAGCAGTACTTGCGGTCCTTGCTCGGCTTTCCCGTTTGCATGCAGCAGCTCATGCGTCTTGGAAGCTCGTTGAGTATCCTTCTTCCCTACGTGATAGAGGGTTCCTGTCGATTGTTTCGAATACAGGAGCCTGATTGAGAATCCATGGGTCTTGATTGGGGTTGTTTACCTTGGTTGCAATATGACCATTTGGCCACCGAGGCACGATGGACGTCTGTTGGACGATTCCTTCGAGCTAGATGCAGCGATGCTGAGCCGCTCTTACACATAGTTTCTGAGTGTAACCTCCTACAGGCAGGGCAGCTAATTTTGGGGCCATGATAGTATACCCCAAAACCCATATTGAGGTCCGCATATTATGAACTTTAAAGGGGCTGCAAGAACCGCCCAGGATGGATGTGCAGCTGATCCTGTTGCCCATCAGCAGCTCCCAGCATCAAAGGGAAGCAGAAAACGAGCTCGCCTTCGCTGCCTTGTATGGGAATGTTGCTAGGCCCTCTCAGTAGTAAACTGCTTCAATCTCCTGCACCTCTTAGCATCGTAAGCTCAATGGCGGGACAACCTTTGGGAATCTTGCATCCTGCTTGCATGTCCTGCGTGCGACGGCCGACAGGGCAGCCCCATATTTTTTTCAGGCTCTGTTGTGGCGGAAACCTCATATACCTTATGCCTTATTTCTTATACCCTACCGGAAAGCCTATACCCTACAGCACCTACATACCCTATACCTATACGTATGCCTAGGTTGATGTGGTCCGATTTCTGCTGCAAGCGGGATGTCACCACAAGGCGAGCCTGGCACTTCTTCGAGCATCTGATGCTGGGTCCGTGTGATCGGTTCGGGTTCCCAGAGACTCCAATATCCCTTAATCCAGGAATATTCCTTAAATTATAGTAGGATCGGATCCCTAATACGCTTTAAGGAATATTCCTTAATTAAGGGATATTGGAGTCTCTAGGTTCAGGGTATTGTAAGTTGTAGGGTTCAAGGTATGTTAGGTTAGGGTTCAGGGTTTCGGGTTGAGGGTCTTGGGTTTAGGGGTCTTTCTTGACATAGGGGCCTTACTAGTTAGAGTAGGGCCTTGGATATACTATGCTATAATTATGACCCCGGACTCGTCAGGAATGTTATAAGGAAGCAGTATTCGGGCGCTTGAATCCGGGCTCA
Source organism: Symbiodinium sp. clade A Y106 (assembly GCA_003297005.1). Classification (NCBI taxonomy): domain Eukaryota; class Dinophyceae; order Suessiales; family Symbiodiniaceae; genus Symbiodinium; species Symbiodinium sp. clade A. The sequence goes on from BGNK01004183.1 coordinate 41,135, forward strand.
AGGTGTGCTCAGGAAGTCAAGTTTCAGCTGCACACTGATGTTTTCGAGTTTTACATGCTTTTAGCGGTGCAGGGTCTTCTTAAGGAGCTTAACCTAAGCTTGTCGGACTTGGGTCATCTACTGTGGTTTTGTCCTTCTTGTGGTAATTTCAATAATAATCATAGTAATTATTAGTTATAAGAATATTCATACTAAATTCACTTGATTACTTTGGTAACAAGAACTGAGGAAGAGGGCCACGCAGAGGTCGCAGAGTTGCTACTGGAAGCGATCACCGGAAAACAGGTGAAGGGCAGCTTCTGTAACTTAGCAGCTGAGTAGGTAACCTTTAACTTTTTGGGGTTGATATAATCCTACCATATTTGAGATGGTTAACCTTTCTTTATGTAATCCTACCATAAGTGACAAGGTTAACCTGTTTTGGGCTAGGGTACTCAGCCCCTAAGGTAGAGGGGCTCTCCTAGCAGCTTCTGAGAGGGGCCACGCAGAGATTGTGCGCTTGCTGCTGCGGTTTGGCGCTGACAGTTCTGTTAAAGACCACTTTAGCAGAACCCCTCTTTTCCGTGCAGCTGAGAAGGGCCATGTTGACGTCGTCCGCTTGCTGCTTGAAGCCGGTGCGGACGCGGATGAAAGTGACGTAGTTTCCAGAACAGCTCTTGTTCAGGCATCCGCACAGGGCCAGGTGGAAGTCGTACAGTTGCTGCTAGAAGTGGGTGCTTGTAAAGCTCGAGAACTATCCCTCCTGTGTGCGTCTGAGAACGGCCATGTGGACGTGGTTCGCCTGCTCTTACGAGCTGGTGTCGATTATGATTTGAAAGACAAATACTCCAAAACAGCCATACTGCACGCGGCTGAGAGAGGCCACAAGCAGACTGTGGCTCTGCTACTGGAAGCTGGTGCCAACAGCTCGGGCAGCATTGAGTGTGCAGCAAGACACGGGTACTTTGAGATTGTGCTTCTGGGCTCTTGTTAAGGAGTTCAGTTGAAGTTACTATGATAAGGAAACCATATTATTTACTAGAGATCCCTACTACGGTAACTTAAATCAAGTTCCTTCGCAAGAACCCAGGCTTTTGCTGCTGGAAGTTGGTGCTGTTACAGATCGGGAAGATACTTTTCTTCGTGCCGCTGAGAGCGGCCACGTTGAAACCGTGCGTTGGCTTCTGGAGGCCGGTGTGGACAAGAACCTGCAACTCGGTTTTTGGTCCAGACTATTAAGTTACAAAAACAAGTATGTATTTATATAATAATATATATACATATATATATATATATATATATATATATATATATATATATATATATATATATATATATGTGTGCGTACCTGTGTATGTATGTATATATATGTATATGTATGTTTATTATATGTATACATACAAATGAAGAAGTAACTTCTCGATAGATCTACGTGCGCCTGTGTATGTAGACGTATGGTAACTTAAAGGTCATAGGCTTGGATCTTATGACTTCAAATGGTATCATCTGCTACACTCCTTAACCAGAGACCCCAAAACTCTAAACCCTAACCTCTAAGCTCTGAGCCGTAAACCCTAAATCCTATACCCTAAGCCCTACGCCTAAACCCTAAACCCTAAACCCCAAAACAACCCTACACCTAAGAAGAGCCCAGGCAAGATAAAGGAGGAGCCACAGCCTTGATCCTTTGCGCGGAGCGAGGTTGGAGTGGGCTTTGGGGCTTGAGGGCTTCGTTTAAGGGTTGAGGGTTTAGGGTTTTAAGGGTTGAGGGTTTAGGGTTCAGGGTTTTAAGGGTTGAGGGTTTAGCGTTTTAAGGGTTGAGGGTTTAGGGTTTAGGGTTTGAAGGGTTGAGGGTTTAGGGCTTTAGGAGTTTAGGGGTTTAGGGGTTTAGGGTTTATAGTTCAGTGTTCCTTGTATTCAGGGTTCTACTACTTTAGGGTTTGGCGCTGTGAAGCTCCCAGGTAGCGTTGAAGTGGCGCGGTTGCTGCTGCGGGCTCGCGCTTACATAGACGTGCAAGATGCCACCTCCAGTACCGCTCTCCTTCGCGCATCTGTGCGAGGCCATGCTGAGAAACACCCTACAGCCCACAATCAAACGCGAAACCCCGTAACCCTAAATCCTAAGCTCATGAATCATACAATCCCTCAACCGTAAACCGCTAAACCTAAACCCCATACCCTCCCATAACTGCGAAAGGCCATGCTGACGTCGTGCAGTTGCTGCTGGAGGCCATACGTAGCCAATGGGAGCAATGTAATCTATATACGGGTGTCCTTATTTCGTCTATGTTACCCCACACCCTAAACTCTAAACCTCAAACCCGCCCCAAACCCTAAACCCTAAACTCTGGAAGGTGGTGAGACAAGAAGCCCTAAACTCTAAACCTCTAAGCTTCTCTTTCGCACGACAACTTCGACAGGGTTAGGGTTTATAAGCGGTTGAGGGTTTAGGCTTTAGGGGTTTAGGGTTTAGGGGTTTAGGGGTTTAGGGTTTGAGTCCTTATTCACCTGATAGCTTCAACCTTCATCTGCTGCATCGGCCGAGGCCTAGCCTGATCATCGAACCCTCGCCCTGGACCTGGAACCCCCCAAAAACGGTTAAACGGTTTCAGAATTATAGTCCGAACCCCGAAAATTATGCCCCGAACACTCAAACTTAATGCCAGAATCTTACCCTAAACCCTAAACCCCCACTGAACTCATGGTCCGAACGCGAGACTCATAGTCAGAACCCGGAATCAGAGTCCGAACCCTAAAATTCTTAGTCAGAACGCTAGAATTCATAGTCAGAACCCTAAGATTCACACCCTAGAATCAGAGATTCTTGGTTGGGATTTGATGCGGCTTCGGTTGAATATTATGTCGATCTTGCGGTGCTGAACCCTAGTTAAGCCCCAAACCCTGAACTCTAAACCCTAAACTGAAGGCATAGGCCGCCCACCTACTGCCCGCCTCTCCACAGCCATGGGGGCAGTAGCACCCACGTCAGGCCCGGTACCGGAATAGGTTCTCCTCGGGACCACTGGTCCTTAGTAAAGTAATTACCGTCTTAGCCCCCCTATCCGCGCCCCTGCCCTGCCGTGCCTGCTCTCATGAACATGCATGAGGAGAGAGAGAGAGAGAGACAACCATGGATGAGTTTAGGTGCTAAACCCTAAAAGGAGTAGATTTGGGTGGTTTGGCCGCATTAGGTCCCAAACCCTAAACCCTTGGTTCTCGGCGAAGAGACAGGCTGGCGCAGACAAAAACCTGGCAGACAACTACTCTCGAACTCCTCTGCTTCATGCGGCTGAGCAAGGCCACGTAGAGATCGTGCGGATACCGGCACTTGTCTAGTATAGGGTTTGGGGTTTAGGGTTTAGGGCATGCAGGTTGTAGGGCTTGCAGGTTTAGGGCTTGTTCGGTTTGGGGCTTTGGGCTCGTAGGGCTTAGGGTTCAGGTAGTATGACAAGGCATGTTCCTTAACGAGAACCTTCTTAATCGCCCATCATAGAAACCTTGAAGAAACTTCGAAGAAAAGTGTTTTGGCTCGTAAGGATACTTTTGGAAGCGGCCGTCGACAGGGACCTCAGCGACCACTACGCCAGGACGGCACTTCTCTGCGCGTCTGTGAAGGGCTACGACGAGATCGCAAGTTTGCTGCAGGCCTTTTTCTGGAGATCCGAGTGTAGAAGCCGAATAATGATGAATGCTATTCCTCAGTTTCTTAGAGTATTCTGTTGAAACTACAACGTAACCCAAAACCCCACTCCAATGATTAAGGCGAACCCCCCATCCAAAGCCCAAGGCCCTGGTCCTAGAATTACGGGGTTGAGCGTGTAATACAAGGGCCTAAATAATTACCAATAAAATTTTGGTGGTTCCTTTTTACAAATTATAGTATAATGGGCCCCAAAACCCTATTCTAATTTTTTTAAGGTTTAAAAGCTTAGATAGTGTGAAAAGGGGAACTTTAAACTTTTTGGCCTTATATATTTTCATCGGCCAACTTACACGCCCCACCCCCCACCCTGAGATTTTAAAAGATTGCCCAAGTTTCTGGGTAATGGGTTAGTTTTTCATTGAGGAACCTTTGAATTCGCAGCGGTTTTAAAATTTTTCGGTTTTTAATAAAAATGTCGTTTCTTGANTTTCTGGGTAATGGGTTAGTTTTTCATTGAGGAACCTTTGAATTCGCAGCGGTTTTAAAATTTTTCGGTTTTTAATAAAAATGTCGTTTCTTGAGGAAATGTGATTACAAATAGATTTTTTTTAAAAATGTTTTCTGTTTTTAATAAAATTGTTTAGTTTTTAAAAACAGGTTCGCTCCAAAAAAATCCTGGCTCGATCAGGGGAGTCGAGAACTGTTTACAAAGCCTCTTTAAACTGCTNTTTTTAAAAACAGGTTCGCTCCAAAAAAATCCTGGCTCGATCAGGGGAGTCGAGAACTGTTTACAAAGCCTCTTTAAACTGCTTTTGCCGGGGGTGGGGGTTGATAATTCGCTGGCAATATTTGCTCTATCTTAACAAGTTTGAACTTTTTGTGGCCCGGTTGTTGAAGAAGAGAGTAAGGGTTCAGGGACCTGCCCCCCCCCCAAACCTTAAAGCCCCCCAACGCCCGGAACCAGGCAGATGTCGGCAACGAGGGGAGGGAGCACTCCAAGTTTTCCCACCTCCAGAAGTTAGAAGCCGGTGAGTGCTAGTCCCGCCGAGACTCCAAAACCACCATCATTAAGGGAAAATATATATATATATATAATCATACAGATGTATATAGATATAACCATATACGTATAAAATTGTATATAATCATATAGTTTAAGTATACATCTGAGATTTGGAGGGGGATCTTCATTTACGATGTATTGCTGAAGTTAATGTTGTTTAGTTGAATTGAAGGAGGTCTTGGAGTCCCTTGTGGAAGTAGGACCGACGTCATGACGGGAACTGTCTTCGCTTTGAGTTTAGGGTTGAGGGCTTAGGGTTTAGGGTTTAGGGTTTAGGGCTTAGGGTTTAGGGTTTAGCGCTTAGGGTTTAGGGTTTAGGGCTTATAGGGTTTAGGGTTTATAGGGTTTAGGGTTTAGGGCTTGGGCCACATGGTTTCTGAGGCACTCCCACTGGATGCTTCACCCGATCACCCGGAAATTTGTACGGATCTGTAGCTAACCACGGTCCCTGTCGTGCATTTTCAGACCAGATTTGAAATCGCGGCTGTGCCTTTCAGCATGCGCCGGCGTCGGCTGGTGACATTGCAGCTGCTAAAATTGCTGACCCGGCCACCGCGAAACTCTGAACAATAAGCCTGAAGAGTAAGCCCAAAGTAATAGCCTGATGAACAATACGGCTTTCTGGGACAGCCCTGAAATGTGAGGTTATTTGAGGGAGACAGGTTTTTAATCAGAGGTTCACATTCATGTCAAAGCCCGACTAAGAACCCTTAGTTCTATAGAAGTGCCACATCCGTACATCCGTGCAAACAGCCCCTCTAAGAAACAAGAACTTAGTAGCTGAGTGGATACACTTTACACTTTTTGGGATAATGTTGCCCACTATAAAACTGAAAGTGTACACTGTTGGGGGCTTAGGAACTCAGCAACTAAGAGAAGGTCTTCTCAACCAGGTTTCTACATCAGACGGCTGAGGCTAAAGCCCCACGCCTCTGATCCTCAGCTTGAATTTGAAAGCACTACGCAACCCTAACCTGTGGATCCAACATCCTATTGTCTTATCGGTGAGACCCTGTCTTCATAGGACCATAACCTGCAAATTTGTAAAGTGCACCCCAGAAAGTTGGAACGAAGATTTAGGATGATTGGTGCTGGGACTCCCTCTACATTACCTTAAGGGCATGAGGATAATGCTGTTCCAACTTTTTGGCTTCTACTTTAGGTAGCCTCTTGAACGCCAAAGCCCCATTCCCTAAAACCTAAACCTAGTACCCCTAAACCCTAAATCCCTAAACCCCCTAAACCCCTAAACCCTAAACCCCAAACCCTGAACACTGAACCCACAACCCCTGAACCGCTTCTACTGTTAGGTTTCGGTCGACAGGTCTCCTTCCCAGTCTTTGCTTCGCAATAGAACTCGGACCCTCCAAACCCTTCGAAAGCACCCTTAAGCAACAAGGGACGTGCCTGACTTTGGGCATGCGGGAGTTGCACAAAGTAGGGGAGCCCATTCCAAAACTCTGGATAATCGCATCCCTCTTTGCAGGATCCCCAGTAATTATGAAAGTCCCGTAGTATATTGTCCTCTAAACCCCAAGCCCTAAATTTTAAGCTCTAAACCTTAAGCCCTAAGCCTTAAACCATCGCCGGAAAAAACCTTAAGACCAAGTAGGGATTAGAGTTCGCGGCTTGGGGTTTAGGATTTGGGGGTTGAGGAGTAGGGTTTGGGGTTTGGGATTTAGAGTGTGGTGTAGGGCTTGTGTTTTTTACGTAAGGGTTTAGTATTTGGTTTAGGGTTTGGTTTTTCGTGGAACTTCAAGCCGAAACATGGATTGGACACCCACAAGGAGCCCCGTATAGTTTTAGGGTATATCATGGTATATTACTGTATATTATGGTACATTTCCCCCCGTATAGTTTTGGGGTATATTCTGGTATATCATGGTATATTATGGTACATGTCTGTTAAAGAGGTTTTGGAGTCTCTGGGTATGAACCCCAACTTAGTAGCTGCGTGGATACACTTCACACTTTTTTGGGATAATATTACCCACAATAAAACTGAGACTGTACATTTTTGGGGGCTTATGAACTCAACAACTACGCCAAACCGTAGACCCTTAAAGCCAAACCACTACACTCTCCAGAAGCATGAATCTTCGGCGCTCGGGCTTCTACTCTTGATGATATAAATCTTGCATTACCTTAAGGACCCTAGACTATAGACTATGGGAGTTATGGTCTACTTCTCATTATGGGTAATGCAGGTTTTATATCATCAACCGTAGTTCAGGGTTTGGGTTTCTTCTGTGGCAGGTTTTGTTCGTGGGGGCTTTAAGGTTTAGAGGGGGTGGGGTGTTCGGATTTCGGTTCTGCGTAGCATCCCTTGGCGTTCTTCTGGTTGGCTCTTGGGACTTTAACTTTTTAGGTTTCTACATGAACCATAATAAGGAGGCTAAAAGCTTAACTTTTTGGAGGGGTTCAGAAGTCAGCCAAGTTCCCCTCACCCTGTTCCCGATGTACTCTGAAACCAGGATGGGATGCAGAGGAGGCCACCGAGAAGGCCTTCTGGGAGACTTTCTGAGTGATCTTTGGATTTCCTGGCAGAACCCTGAGAGTTCTAAACCCCAAACCATATAATAAGGTTGTTGTGCAAGTAGCTCTAGGATTCCAGCGCTTAGCAGTTTAAGGTTGGTGGTGCTGAAATGGTCTGCGTCTGTGTGTGTGTGTGTGCGTGCGTATGGGCTTTGGGAGTGCAGGGTACGGCTTCCTATAAGAGGGCTACTACTGTCAGGAAAAGGGTTCCTTAGGGGGGTGACATTGAGGATTTTCAGAACTCTGCAATGGTTTGCTCCGAAGGTATCGAGGCTCAGGTTTGGCTGTTGGGATTTACGCGAGGACGAAGAGGCGATTCGAGGGTTGCGCGGGGCTTCGGATACTGACTAGTACTAACCCTAAACCCTAAACCCTAAGCGGATGGGCGGCCTTGTCATTATGAAGGGGTTATTTCGGGGGAACCCAGGGCGAAGGTTCGGGTTACTTCCAGGTTTGGGATGCAGGGTCTTCTGGTTTAAGCCTGAAGCGGTTTAGGGTTTAGGGTTTAGGGCCTTAAGATTGGGGATTTATGGGCTAGTACGGATCAAGCCCTCTTCGTTTCGCATGATCTTTCCGGGTCCAAGAGAGGAATGAAGGTTGAGCTGGTGATCCTGCTATATTCTCCTGATGGACAAAAGCCGCATTCTACCCATAGCGCTGAATGTAGCATGCTTCCCACATTTAGACGTCTTCGAGTAGTGTGGGATCTTGCGGCACATCAAGGCCCGCGTGCAGATCGCCAAGCTGATCAATGCCGATCCGAAGGCCGGGTTTCGAGAAGCCAAACCCCAAACCCTGCACCCTACACCCCTACACCCCCAACCCAACCGATAGCCCAACGTAGGAGATCTTCTTCACGTCCGGCGCGACCGAGTTGGGTCCCAAGAGCCTATGGTTCGGGAGGAAGGCCGAAGGTTCCGGGGCCTGGGGATCTATAGTAGGGTTCTATATTAGGGGCCTTAATAATTACCGAAACTGTTTTGGGGGTTCCTGATTATAATTATAGTATGATGGGCCCCCTATTCTAATTATTAAGGCCCCTATATTAGGATCCGGGTTACGGGGATGGGTTTAGAGGTTAGGAGGAAAGGTTTTCGTACGCGCGGGCGGGGGGGAGCTTGGCCGTAGTGGCTTTGCAAGTGCCGGGCAGTGGGAACCCTGTCTGGTTTCAGAGGTGTGGAGTTTCTTCTTGGCAACAGAAGCCTGAAACACCATAGTAACTACTCTGCAGTTTCAGCCCCGCCCAGAGGGGCCGAAGTCCTTCGATTTAAGAGTACACCTTGGTTTAAAGCTTCAATAGCTTACTTAAGGGGCATGGGCTTTGGGTCTTGGCGCCCCTTAGGTCCAACAACATGGCCGTGAAGGGCGTCGCAGAATTCTACGAGGGCTCCGGCAAAAAGCACATGATCACCACCCAGACCGAGTACCTGTCTCGAACGGGCGTGGGAGGGACGGAGGGGATTTGTAAGGAGCTTCTGTAAGTCTGCTAGAATGAACCCCAGAACCCTAAACCCTAAACCCTTTCATCTTTCAGGCCCCTATGTTACAGCTGACCGAATTGAGTAGCGGTGCGTGTTCAGGAACCAGTGGTGCCGGCGTGCAAGCAAGCTTAAGCTCCCAATGCAAGTACCTTTCAGCCATGCAATCCCGGAACCCAAATCCCTAAGGCACAAACCCATGAATCATTCCCGTGAGCCCTCAAATTCTCAAGCTGCTAAGCCTGCTAAGCTTCGGATCGTTGATTCCATCAAAGTTAGGCACCCCGCACGGAACTTCTTGGTTAGGGTAGAGCAAGGCTCCATTGGGGTTTGATTTGGGACTTCCGGGGGTGCAAGTTTATGGTTTAGGGATTCACCCTAAACCCTAAACCCTAAACCCGGTCAGCCCTCATCCCTGAGCCCTAAACCCTAAACCCCTAAACCTCTAAACCCTAAACGCTAAATAAACCCTAAACCCTGTCAGCCCTCAACCCTAAGCCCTAAACCCTAAACCCCAAAACCTCTAAACCCCAAACGCTAAGCCCTATGTTGAGCTTTGTTGTCGGTTTCCTCAGGCACAAGTGCGTGCTGGCATCCTGCAGACGTCTGGAAGTGGACAAGGGATGGTGCAGCCGCCATGACTTTGACTTTGGGGTTTTCTGCCGTCAAACACCGTAAACCCAAAACTGCCCTAATCCCACATGACAAAAGCAACCCTGAACCCTAACACCCAAACCCAACTCAGCAGGAGCGGGTTGAGTGAAAGTTGCACACCCCGTGCCACGAAAAACTGAACCCACCGTAGTCTCCAGTCCGCTTCCAGCCGGAAGCTCGGAGCGGCGATGTTCGTGAGCGCCCCAAGCGCTAATCCCGACATATGTGGACTCTGTCTATCAGTCTGTTTGCACCCACTCTCTCTCTCTCTCTCTTCCTTCGTTGGGGCCTTAGGGGTCGGAATAGCTACTACCCCAACAGTCAGATATACCAGGCAGCATGGAGCCAACATCCCGAAGATTTGCATCCGTCTTGTCAGACCAGCCCGTGCAAAGCTCGCAGCTCTAAGCAGCATCATCCGAAGTACGCTAAGTCGTCATGCTCCTTCTCAAGCCAAATCTCAAAACTCTAAACCCTACCCTTCACCCTGAGCCTTAGTCAGGGTGCTGCATGAAGGGTGTAGGGCCTAAGATTCAGGATTGGGGGTTCCAGAGGTCCCTGTATAGGCATCCTCCACCCGTGCTGGCCAGGACTGTGACATACCTGCCCGTGGACAAGTACGGGCTTGTGAATCTTAAGGCGAACGGTCTTCGAAGTGTCCAAGGGCTTCGTGACATCAAGCACACGGAAAAGCCGTAAGCAAGTAGAGTCTATTAGATTAGTTGGAGCCAGTTGGGTAATGAGGGGCCTCAAGAATTACCTATGCAATTTTAAGGGTTCCTCATTATAGTTATAGTATTAATGGACCCCAAAACCCTATTCTCTTAGATAGTGAACGGGGGAACTTTAAACTTCTTGGCCTTATGTATTCGCTCTGTATTGTGAAAGTTTGAACTTTTTGGGGTCCGGTTGTTGAAGAAGAGAGTTCTACTTATTAAGGCCCCTATATTATGGTTGAACAGGCTTGAACTGATAAGCCGTGCCAACAAGAGCAGCTTCCTATCACACTGTTGCAAGAGGTCGGAATGGCAACAAGGTTCAGGGTTTAGGGTATAGGGTTGAGCCCAAATAACTGCACATGACTCCTCCGGACGCCCCTTAATCCAGGAATATACCTAAACCCCAAATCCCCAGTTAAGGAATGCACCCTACACTCTTCGGGCCCCCTTACTATCTCTATTTGTGGATCAAGGTGTATTCCTTAAGTTTGGTGTTTCGGAGTTTCTGGGTTCTGCGGTTTCGGGGCTCTAAGGGAGTTTGGGCTAGGTCTTCCGGGCATGACAGGTTTGGAATTCCGTTTTTGGGGCAGTTTGGGTTTAACAGTGCCTTTGGCGGTTTGTGAGGGTTAGAGTGTGAGGATGGGTGAGATTTAGCTTAAGGTATATGAAAGTCTCCGAAACTTAGGGGTACCTTATTTTGGGGGTCCTCACAATAAGGATCCTACTATTTAGGGTACTATCTTAGGGTCCCCTATATTCGGAAACCCCCATATTGATTGCAAGCCCCCACAACCGAGATCAGATGGTGATGCCACGGTCTCCGTAAAACCCGGTTGTAAGTACCTAGAGTAAGGGTTATAAGTAGAAGCAACTGTAGTGAGCTCATTTAGAACCCTGCTTACTAAGTCCACCGATGCTTTAAGTAAGCCCTGATCCCATACTTCAAGGGGCAGGGGACTTAGTAAGTAGGTTATAAGTGGAGTTATAAGTGCCCTAAATGGAGTTACTCTAATTATAACCCTACTTATAACCAACTTACTAAGTCCCCTGCCNCAGGGGACTTAGTAAGTAGGTTATAAGTGGAGTTATAAGTGCCCTAAATGGAGTTACTCTAATTATAACCCTACTTATAACCAACTTACTAAGTCCCCTGCCCCTTCAAGTACAGGACCTGGAAGATGCAATTCGCGAGGACACCGCGCTGGCATCGGCCTCAGTCGACCCGGAACGGCTTCGGGTTTTAGCGTTTCAGTTTTCCGGTCTACCCAGCGGCCCCAAAGTAGTTCCTTTTTGGGATTACCTTATAGAATTCTAAATATGAATCCCCAAAAGGAACTACTCTGGGGCCTTTGGATAGGGTAGGTCTACTTGAAGGTTCATGGGTAGTTATAGCGCCAGGGTCCTTGGGTTTCTAGAGGTTTAGGGTTTGGGGCTTAGGGTTTAGGGTTTACTTGAAGGGGCAGGGGACTTAGTAAGTTGGTTATAAGTAGGGTTACAATTAGGGTAACTCCATTTAGGGCACTTATAACTCTACTTATAACCTACTTACTAAGTCCCCNGGGCAGGGGGCTTAGTAAGTTGGTTATAAGTAGGGTTACAATTAGGGTAACTCCATTTAGGGCACTTATAACTCTACTTATAACCTACTTACTAAGTCCCCTGCCCCTTCAAGTAGGGTAGAAGGTTTTAGGATCTTAGGGTCTACGGTGGCAGGGTGAGGATTTCTAGGGTTCATATTTGGGTGATTGTCAAAATTATGGTCCTTTTTTGGGCCTCTAATATATGTTGCAAAGCGTTCCGATTTCAGAGTCCCGGATCCCTAGCCCAAAGGCTCCATGTACCTATATAGTTAGTACTTAGGCCTTAAAGTAGCTATATAGGGACCCCTTCTCCTACTATATGGGTACATGGAGTTTTTGGGTATACAACCCCAAATCCTCGAAACCCTAAACGAAAAAAGCCTTCGTCTCCCCACACCCTGTCCCTAAATCCCTACTTGAAGGGGCAGGGGACTTAGTAAGTAGGTTATAAGTAGAGTTATAAGTGCCCTAAATGGAGTTACCCTAATTATAACCCGACTTGTAACCAACTTACTAAGTCCTCTGCCCCTTCAAGTAGTCACGCCATACCCTATTGAACATGTGAACGCCAAACCCCGCAGTTTCTCCTTGTTTGGGACAGTTGTGTTGTGGTGTAGGCTTTTGGGGCTTAGGGTTTTGGGGCGTAGAGTTTGGGGCTTCGGTAGACGGTCTTGTTTCAGGTTCGGGGCTTTCACAGCCTGTCAAGCTTGACGACTTAAGGTCTGCGCGTTTCCCTGAAAGGCCCTAAACCGTAACAGCAGCAGAGCGCCCTTCAACTCGTGTAGGGTGGATATAGGCTTTGGGGCATTCTGTCATTTAAGGCCCAAAGGATTAGTTCTGCCCGAAGCCCGCATAATAAGTGCCCAAGCAAGAACTGTGTAAACATGCAAGTTTGACTTTGTGCCGCAAGCCCTGAATCGTCTTGCCCTGGCAGCCGCCTTGGTAATTAGACGGGGATTTGGGGGGTATATTGCAGTACAACCACATCGGGGGCAATCGCCGCTCATGATCTACCAGACTTCTATTATATTTTGACCCCTCCCCCTGTTTCAACATTCCTAAACTACCCTGGGCCTTAAACCCTCTGAATCCTAAACCCTAAACTCTGAAACCACAAAGGCTGAACATCATTTACGTAACCCCTGAACCCTAGGCCTCTAACCCCTGAACCCAAACCACGAAACCCCAAGGTCTCTGTGATGCACATCAACAATGAGATTGGTACCATGCAGCCCGTGGAGGAGATCGGGAAGATTTGTGAGAAGAAGAAGGTGAGGGTTGCCATAGAAGGTTTGTATAAGGGTCTGGGTACGGCTGTTGTGAGGTTTGTTGCAAGGGTTTTATGGTGGTTGTCACAAGTGATTGACTTGTTTCTCAGGGGTTTAAGGGTTTCTCAGGGTCAGGGTTTACAAGTGCTGTCATAAGGTCTTTTGCAAGGGTTGCATCAGGGTTTCTGTAGGGTTGTAAGGTCGGCTGCATTGAAACCCGAGTCTAGCTATCTGCATCCGTTGACACGACGACGGGGCAAGGAGCTTCTATTGCAGTTCAACCACAGTGCAAGCACTTCTGCTGCAGGCCTGATGACGAAGAGCATCATGCGAAACTTTCCTGCAACAGCTTCTGGAACACAAAAACTACTCTGACATATTCTATCAGGCAAAGACAGGTGCGAAAACGTCTGCTTGAACGACTGCCTTCCCTGCACGTGGCATCAGATGGCATAGATGGCACAGATATTCGTGTACGGGCACTTGCGGATGGCAATGTGATTCTGCAACCCGTTCCGGCGACCTGACCGAGGTACATAACTGGGCTACATGGATATTACGAGCTTTACCAAAAAGAAAGCAGGTGGAGGAAGACCCTTCCCCTAGAGATTTTTTTGCCAAAACAGCGGATGAAAGTAGCATGCCTTCGTAGCACGAGCATCTCGCGTCCCAAACAGCCCCAACCCCCGACGCCCTAAACCCGCAACTTTCCCACTACAGCACTTGGGCCGGAAGCTCTGAATCCCAAAAATGCTGCGCTCCAAGGTTTCCACCAGACCTCATCCAGCATGTGTTTCGCTGCTTCGTAAAAAGAACAGGGAGTAAAGGGTAAATTGTGGTAAGCTCAACCTCAGAGCATGAATGATTACCCGGGAATGATAGTTCCAACTGTTTCAAGTTTGAGGGGTTCCTTCTTTTTCTGGAGGGTGCTTCTCGCTGAGAGTGCTAAGCCTGGTAAACCCCGAACCCTTGAGCCGTAAGCCCTATAATTAAACCCTAAAACACGCGCTACGCGCCCTAAACTCGTAAACCCTGCACAATAAGCCCTCTTTGAACCGACGTTTTGGTTTTCAGCGCGCGCTGCCAGGTGCTGTTTCACACGGATGCCGCTCAAAGTGTGGGGAAGGCAATGGGTGAGGTGTTTGTGGTTGGGGGGTTTGCAAATCCTACCATAATTGAAAAGGTCAGGCTTTTTTTGGGCTAGGGTACTCAGCCGCTAAGATTTAGCTTATAAGCCCATGAACCTAAACCCCCAAAACCGTAATATAAAGTAGGAATCGAGGTACCGCTATTGGGGTTACCATGAGACAGATTCTAGCTTTTTTTAATTGTAGTTTCCGTACAGATAGACGGAATGACTGAGTAGGTCTCTTGATGTGCGGAGTTGGGGGTTGTAGGTTTCTGACATCCCTAAGCCCGAAACCCCCAAACCCCTATAACCCCCAAACCGTGAACCTCAAACTCCACCGCAAGACTTTGCACTGAAACCTCCACAAGCCCCAAGGCTCCATCCGCGATAGCAGCGCCGGAAACGCCAATTACCCAAGTCAGAGGCTCTATATCTAAACCCCCCAAAAGTAGGCAAAATAATGGCCCAACACCAACAAAAGGCCATTATTTTACATCCATGCCTAATGTGGCACCTTACGATCTCCACGCCTAGGTTCCTGAGTAGTAAAGCCGAATAGTAGGAAAAAAGGTGCCCTTATTATAAGGGGCTACTCAGGAACCAAGATCTACGCTACCAGTTCGGAATTAGATCTCGGAACCAATTCCGCAAAAATCAGGTCACAATTCTCAATTTTTGCCTTACCTAAACCCTAAACCCTAAAAAGTCAAGATCCCCCAGATGGTCGGGAGGTGCCCGTTGACGTGAAGAAGATGAACGCCGCCCTGCTGCCCCTTCCCTGGCCATGCTGGACTAAGTCTTGAGGGCAACCTAGGGTTTTCAGAAACTTCGCTTCTGTTTTTGTTGGCGTAATTACTTTGGGCTTGGGCCCCCTTTCTACCCTGTATCAAACTCCATTAGAATGCCCACAGTTTGAGGGTAGTTTTTGGCTTGAAGTTTGGAGGGTCGAGACCCACGAAGGAAACCCTAAACCCTAAACCCCTAAACCCTAGATCGTTGATGCCTTCTTCCCCACAGACCCAAATCTGAATTTTGGCGGTTTGGGGCCGAGGGTTGACCTGACGACGTTTGACATACAGAATCCCGAAATCCTAGCAGTTGAGTAGGTAACCTTTACTTGGAGGATCAGGGGACTTAGTAAGTTAGGTTATAAGTACCTTAATTGGGATTATAAGTGATTATAAGTATGGTTACCTTGACTATAACCCTGGTTACTAAGTCCCATGATCCTTCAAGTAAGCTTTTGGGGTTTATACCATAATTCAACAGGTTTGCCTTTGTTGGCCTGGATACTCAGCCCGCAAGAGAATGCTAAAGAGCCAGGAGTTTCCAAAAGGCAGTTAGGCCGGAAGACCGCGTAAACCCACAGGGGCAGGTCTAGGGTTTAGGGTCGGATTCAGGGGAAGGAGCCTGATGAAGAAACCCCGGATCTCTGCTGGGACTTCTTTTTTTGAATCCATGGGAGTTTCCGACAATTAGGGGATGATCCTTATTATAGGGATCTATACGGGGTCCCTAAAAGGGATCTATAAGGGTTCTATAAAGGGTTTAGGGTTTAGAGTTTCCGAAAATTAGGGGGTACCTTCTTTGGGGGTCCTTATAATAAGAATCCTACTATCTAGGGTGCTATATTGGGATCCCCTACTTTCGGAAACTCCCATATGAATCCTAGTATTTTTGGCTTACACGGCCGGGGTTTCTTATTCAGGTTCCTACATCATACTGTTTAGGGCTCCAAACCCAGGCCAGGCTGAATGCTAACAGCCCTTAACACAAACCAGCCCTTCATAGAACCCTGATGAGCCCATATATGTTTGAATCCTTCATAAAGCCGCACAAAGCCCTTACACATGTTTGAGCCAAATGAAGCCTGCAACCGAAATCTCTATGCATGTGACACACCTCAAAGCCCCGAGCCCACGCCTTCCTTGGTGCCCAGCTCCTGCCAACCAAGTTTCCGAATAGCGCCCTGGCTTACAGTGGCACCCACGCAGCAAAGCCCAATCCGTCATCGTAGTACTCGNGCCCAGCTCCTGCCAACCAAGTTTCCGAATAGCGCCCTGGCTTACAGTGGCACCCACGCAGCAAAGCCCAATCCGTCATCGTAGTACTCGGCGTACTGGAACGCAAGAAACAAAGCCTTCAATGAGCGCTCCAGATAACCCTACTCTAATGGAGTATGGCTTCGAGTACACGCTTCAGGGTAGGTCAGAGTTGAGGAGTATCGGCTTTGGGGCAGTATGGACGGCAGGTTTGGCTGTGCAACTTTAAGAATCTTTGTAGGTTTTTCTATCTACAGCTGTGGTTTCAGATGCCGTCAGGTTGCGCGAAGCTGTTCGGGCCATGTAATTGCCGAGCTGCTACCTTGGGGCCTTAACCTGCTTTACCGTAGTGTGCCATGGAGTGCCTGGCCGCGGCTTGTGAATGCACCCGGCTCAGCTTCCGGTCGTGAGGGAGAGGTAGCCAAGATGTTGCTTGATGCGATCCCCAAAGCCCGAAACCCTAAACCCCTAAACCCCTAAACCCCTAAACCCTAAACCCAAAACCCCTAAACCCCTAAACCCCGAAACCCCTAAACCCTAAACCCTAAACCCCTAAACCCTAAACCCTAAACCCTAAACCCCTAAACCCTAAACCCTAAACCCCTACACCCTAAACCCTAAACTCTTCGGATGGAACCATGGGCCCCTAGTATGGGCCCTTAAGCCTCCTTATATACCTGATATCTACCCGATTTGTACCCTTTAAAGTCCCTTAACAGGGCTAGGGGCCCATACTTCTAACCTTAGATAAACGCTTCATCTCCGAGGGCTCTGCCCATCCGCTTCACCCCCAGCGCCGGCGAGGCCAGGGGCGAGGCCAGGCCAAGCACAGGGCTCACGCTCGGGGGTTCCTTATTATAATTATGGTATAGTAGGCCCCAAAACCCTGTTCTAATTATTAAGGCCCCTATATTAGATCCTTTAAACTCCCAAAGCGGCTAACATGACCACTCCAAGCCCCGAACCCTTAGCCAAAACCCTAAACTCCTAAACCCTAAGCCCTATGTTCCTATGTGCACTCGAAACCCTAAAGCCAGCCAACACAAAAGCCAACACCAGATACTGATCAGGCGTGAAAAGTTTCTCGACCGCACCGTNCCTAAACCCCTACACCCCAACCCCTAAACTCTTCGGATGGAACCATGGGCCCCTAGTATGGGCCCTTAAGCCTGGGATCCTTACAAAACCTGATATCTACCCGATTTGTACCCTTTAAATTATTAAAGTCCCTTAACAGGGCTAAGGGCCCATACTAGGGGCCCATACTTCTAACCTTAGATAAACATTACAGTAGAAGCCCAAAAGTTGGAAACCCAATAGCCTCAATCCTTAAGAGTAA
>BGNK01004184.1:703-39253 GCA_003297005.1 Symbiodinium sp. clade A Y106
CCCCCTCCCTCCCTCCCTCCCTCCCTCGCTCTCTCTCTCTCTCTCTCTCTCTCTCTCTCTTCTGGGTCGAAGTATATACCCGCGAGGGTCCATAAATACTACCACGGACCAGCAGACCACCCTGACTATGGCCTTGGGGACCTAATTCCATCATGGCAGTATATATGGTCCTCGTGGTACTGTTTGGGCACATACACCCTTAGGGCAAGCTACCAGCAATTTAATCATACACTTTCCCGAGCAGTCTCCTACATATCTTTTCCCCCAAAATCCAAACACACCAATTATTGGGTCTTTTGAACCCCTAGGCAAGCTACAGTGCTTGGAGTGACAACGGACCCAAACCCTAAACCCCAAACCCTTCACCTGAAACCACAAATCCTAAACCCCAACCCCAAACTCTGGATCCCAAATTGCAACATCCTACACCCTACACGGCCCAGCTGCAGTGCTTGGAAAGAGGATGGTCCATACCAGAGTGCTCCGGAGGACGGAGCTCGGTGGCCTGCGGGGAGTTGTGGTGGTTAGGTGTCCTTTGTTTGGGTTTTTTCTGGTTCAAGGGCTCCTTCAAGAGATCTATAGGATGTCCTTGAGGGATTTAGAGGGGTTCCTTTAAGAGATCTGTAGCTATAGCGGCTTTATCAGGATTTATTGAGGTGTATATGGTCTACGGTTCAGGGGCTGGGGTAAGGCTTTGTTTGGAGGTTCCTTTAAGGGTTCCATTAAGGGACCTATACGGGATTAGGGGTGAGAGGGGCTAAGGGGGTTAGGTTTCAGGTTTAGGCATTTACGCGGGTTGGCTTTTGGGGTTTATGGTTCTTGCCGGGTGGGCGAGGGGCGAGAAGAGGGTGGCTACGGTTCACGGTTTAGGGGTTTGCGCTCAGACTTTAAGCCTTATACTTATAAGGTTTGGGATTAGATTGTTTTGGGGGGCGTAGGCTAACCACACTAGGGACAATTTAAGGTATATTCCTGAACTACAGTAAGCCCCATAGAGTTGGAAACCGGATTAAGGCCAAATAGTGCTGGATTTCCCTATGCACTACTCTTCAGGACTTAGGCCATTGGGTTTCCAACTTTTTTGGGCTTCTACTGTAACCCAGACCCCCGGGAGGATCCACAAAGTAGATCCCTTAATGGGGGTTTCTATAAAGCACCCTTAGTAGTATAGGGCCCCAAATTAGGGGATCTACTTTCTAGATCCTCCCGGGGGTCTGGGAAGGGATACCGGAAGGTCCTTAAAGGAGCCCTTATAGATCCCTATCATGGTAACTTAAAGGCAATCCCTTAGCAAGCTCCAAACCCTATATAACCCCTAAACCAGAAACCCACAAACCATATACAAACCCTAAACCCTAAACCCCTAAACCCCTAAACCCTAAACGCCTAAACCCTAAAACCCTAAACCCCTAAACCCCTAAACCCCTAAACCCTAAACCCCTAAACCCTAAAACCCTAAACCCCTAAACCCCTAAACACCTATACACCTAAACCCTAAACCCCTAAACCCTAAAACCCTAAAGCCCTAAACCCTAAAACCCTAGACCCCTAAACCGTTAACCCTAAACCCCTAAACCCTAAACCCAAAACCCCTAAACCCTAAAACCCTAAACCGTTAAACAACTAAACCCTAAACCCCTAAACCCTAAAACCCTAAACCCCTAAACCCCTGAAGAACTTATCGTTCCCCTCAAACACCTTAGAGGATCTCACTGCCGCAAGGGTTTATGCTGTTGAAGCACCAAGCATCATGGCGAGAGAAACCTACACTTCCGTTTTTCGCAAGAGACCTTGATCAAGCTGTGATGGCATTTAGCACTTTGCTGGCTTCTGCCGAGGATGGCTAGAAGCCTTAGCTGGCTTTCTGCCTATCATGTAGTTCTAGGCTGGCCTATACACGGTGCTTCAGCCTAAACACAGCTCCAAAGGCTCAGTTTGAGCCATCCGCTTCAAAGCAAGAGCTTGTACAACATGCAATGCTGTGACAGAACACCCCTAGCTTTCCGGAATCTATACGCCTCCTTGGTGTCCTCGTCAGGGAGACACCACACTCTGAGCCCGGGAGGCTTCCAAATTGGCAGCCTTGTTCCGTTCCCAAGGGAAAGATTAATAAATTCTGTTGCCACCGTTTTCCAGGCAGCATCTGCACAAAGTTACTCTTTGCACATTCCCAGCGTTCCTCAGACCCCAGCATTCACGGAATACATGTAGGTGATCTCGTCCTGGAACCTGGTAGAAGGGGCCGGAGATTACTTCTCTGCGTGGTGGAGGTGGTGGTTCAACCCTTCGGAATACCGGCTCATAGTCGGCTTGAGTAGCCTGATCCTCATTTCCTTGGGCCGTGGTTGTTTATTCCTTCCGACAAAGGAGGTAGTAGATGATGAAGATCGTTCGCCCATAGGAGTTTCCGGAAGATCCTCTCTTGGAAGATTAAACCTTGGCAATGGTGAACATCCATCAGGCATTGTCTCATCGAACTTATCTCTGAGGTCAACCATCCGTTCCTTCTGCTCGGCAGTAAGGTCCTCAGGGTTCATGGTAAGCAGGACCTGGAGCTCCTTCAACTCGCTTCTCGTGAGCTTTCCTTTTGAGGCTCTTTGAGCCTGCGCTCTTAGGGTCTTCACCTTTGGTCCAGCACTTTTCACACAGTACTTGACACCTTCCCAAAGCCCAATGATGGCTATCCCAAGAATCACCACGACGAGGTACAAGTCCCAAGGAATTTCTGCTTGAAGTTCTGATTTCTGTGCCCAAGTCCCACGCACCTGACATAGAAGTAGAAGTCGTTGAAACTTGGTGGCCTCCTCTCCTTTAGTTCTTACCGCCTTCACTTCAACTGTAGTGCGTCTGTCATGTATATTCCACAACGCCACTAACTGTTTCAACCTTTCCCGGGTAAACGGCTTTGTTCCCAAATCTGCTCGTTGATATTCTCCAGGACAAAACCGAATTTCCAGCTCCTTGTTCTGGTGCATTTCCCGGACCCAGTTGCTGCGAAGGCGTAGATGTCGTGTTACAACTCCCAGATGAAGTCGTAAGGAGGGCAATGGCAGCCTTGTTGTCTACAAACACCCATAGAGGAATTTCTTGTCCCATCAACTCATTTAGTAGACAACGTGTTGATAGACCCAAAAGGGTTCCTTCTACTGCCTCAACCAGCTCTGATTCAGCCGTTGACAAAGTCGTCAGTTTTTGACGTGATGCCCTCCAACTTAACGGGTTGTTTCCGAGGATAACCGCAACAGCTCCATGTGATCTGCCCCCGCTCGGTGCAAAAGAGCTGTCTGTGTGTACGCTCACTGCCTTCACATTCTCCTCCTCAGTTCCCGCGAAGGATAAACGGTAATGCTTTGTCTCGTTGAGGTAGTCGAGGATGCGTCTCCCCAAAGTGTTCACCATTTCTGGAGCTCGAGTGATTCTCGATGCCATAATCGAAACCGTATGCTGTATGTCCGGTCTCGTACGGCCCATGAGCCATAACAGCTCTCCCACTCTTCTCTGCGCCTCCTTTACCGAAGGATCCTTTGGGTCAACGGTCACCGGGTCCGCATCAACGAGCGCTCTCTCCTTCTCTTCCGTCAGAAGTAGAGTTTCTCTAGGTCCTTGAGATAAGGATCTTCCCCCTTTGTGGTTGTAAGACCTGAGGATCTCGTTGATGAAGCCTTCTTGAGCGAGTTCAACACCATCAGGTACTCTATGCATCTCCATTCCAAGAAACCGGATAGGGTGGTCAAAGTCAAGCACATCCAAGTCATCAACTTCCCATTTCATAGAGACCCACTTAAAGAAGCCATACATTGCCTCTTCTTGAGCATGAATCAAAAGGTCGTCGATGTAGACCAGAACGTACCCAAACACTTCCTTCGGCCCAGTCTCTGGTATAATCCTCCAAACTTGATTGTCCGAAATCAACTGCTCCAGCTTCATCATCATAGGCTTGCCGTTGATGATCATCTCCCACCTGGCTAACTTCAGCTGCTCATCCCGGAACCTGGACCATAAAGCCGGCGACTCTCGCAGTCCATAAAGAGCTTGCTCAACATACCACATGTCTCCTGGAACCGCAAGCTCCAAGGCATATGCTATTCCAGGTGGCTCCAAAGCAACCGGTTCTCCCGTCCACTTCGCCAGAACGAACGCCTGTCTGACATCCGTAGTCCGTATCCTCCAAGGTTTCCCGGAGTTGAACGCCAACATAGTACGAAGAGACGTCGCGTCCAAACCAGAGGCGAACAGGTCCGGCTAGCACCCTTCTCCGGAACATGGTTTCCACACGGCACAAACCTTGTCTTCCGTCTGTAACCAGGTGGGCCCTTATCAGGCTTCACTGTGTAGACTCACTTGCAAGGAACAATCGGCAGTTGGGAGGAAGTTCATGTCTCTTCTTCACCGTGAACGCCTTCTTGGACACAGTCAGGTTATTGAACTCCTTCAGTGCCGACAGTTTCCATTTGGAAATATTCCCTTTGACATCAGCTAAACTCACGGTATGTGTGACTTCCAGCTGGCCTCCTCTGCTTTCTATCTCGTCGAGGATACTCTCAATGTTGGGGGTATACTGAACCTCCGCCTTCTTTACCATCTTCTTGATGTGAGAGTCCACATCTGAGGTAGCTGATGAGGTAGTTCCCGTACATTGAAGACCGTCATCCCATACTCCTCGAAACAGCTCAATGTCCTCTAGTTCCACGAAACCACAGCCAAGGTTGACACCTGGTTTGATGACCATCATTATTGCTTTAGCTGTTGAGAACGCAGATACTTCATGCCTAGCTGGTTCTTCATCTGCATCTTCTTCATCATCCGGGACCAAAGAGTTATAGTCCACATTGAAACCGGCCTCCTCCAGATGCTCTACTCCTTCAGCGGATAGCTTCGTGGTGCTTGGAGTGTAGAGGAGCATCACCAACCTTTCACCTTGCCAGGGCTGAACTTCATGCCATACTCGCGGGGGAAAGATCACTGGTTCACCTTTCTTCATATCATATATTTTCCCATACGCCACCTTGCCATTCGGTAACGTCTTCTCTTCCCCTTCGAGGTCCTCATAGTCCATGTTTTGAACCCACAAAGCTCCACCCTCGAACGATTGGAGGGGAATGACATAGTTTTTTGAAAGCTTGTAGTTGTGAGAGTCTCGATGTAGTCCGAGCTGAGCATTCTTAGCGAGGGCCACAGCCGAAAACTTCACATCTCCACAGTACTTCTTGGCAACGTTTGTAAGGTACTTGGTGGTTTGTGGAAATTCCTTCAGGTTGTTTCGTATCCCTGCAACACCACCATGAACAAAAGCTCCAGTGTACCATGAAGAAAATGCTGACTTGTCCCGAATTCTCATATCAGAGTCTCCAAGAGTCTCCAGGTATCGGAACAGTTCCACAACTTTATCTATGTCGAAGTTCTCCTCCTCATTCAACATCCGGGCCTGGAACTCAACTTCATCCCGAAGGTCCTTCTTCGTAGGCGGCTCCGAAGACAGTAGCATGTCTTCCGGTAGTCCTTCAGCCACTGCGGGAGGTAGTAGATCTTTCATGTCCTTGAGTGGGTCCACGACATTGAACTTCACGCTCTTGGCGATCGTAAGTCCTCCATCTTCACGTACAATGAGGTGTCCCCTCTTTACATCTGATGCCGGCCCTCGGCACCAACCACGCTTCCATCTCATACCCGCAGCCTCGTGCTTTTTCTCTGCCTTTCCGTGGTAGTACTTCATCTCAACCAGACCTCACTTCCAAACGCAGTTGCCGGAGGGGAGATCCAAGGGCTGTCCGGGAATGCCTTAGCCCACAAGTCCGAGGACGCGTGGTTGATCGCCATTGGCCAGTCTCGATGAGGTGCCTTCGCGGCCACAAGCAGAGCTCTGACTCTGGACTTCGCCCACATGATTCCAAGCTCTGCCGAGCTGTTGCCTGCGGGATCCCCGCCAGCCGTCTTCGTGTGCCTCAACTGGGCCTTCACTGTCCAATCCTTGAACAGCTTTGCTTTGAACTCCCTTGCTCAGTCGGTGTGGACTGTTCCCACATACAACCCCGATTGTCTTAATTGCAGGACGATCTCCTTGGCGGCCTGGGCTGCAAACTGAGTTGTTCTCCGTCTCATTGGCCGAGTGATGTAAATGGTTGTCCACTCCTCCTGTTCACGTAGACCTTCTACTGCGTCATCAAGAGTTTCAGGTCCACAAACTTCCTCGGGTTCCACCTCTGGTGCAGCTTCTTCGTCCTTTACACCCTCAGAGTCTTCAGGATCTAGTTTAGGCTTTCCTTCATCCCGGTCCACAACCAAAGCCAGTGGATCTTCGCCTTCTGCTTCTTCCGGTTCATCCGGTACATAAAGCTCCGAATCCAAATAGGCCAAGGCCTTTTCACTGAGGTACTCCTTAGGACACCGATAAGCTGCAACCATGATATACTTGTAGTCTTCATGTTCCATATCCCTTCCTTTTTGTTTGAAGGGTCCCGCCAAGTCCAAAGCCACGGTGTACATAGAGGGATGACGCCGGCGCCGGTGTTGATAACCTGTAGCTTGGGCATTGATGCAAACAGCACGATCTGCTCGGTATGGTTGGTGGTCGTTGAGGAGGTGTCTTTGCCATGCCTCCCTTTGTTCCTTGGTAAGCTTCCCGAGCTTTACTCCTTGATCCACCATTTCCCTTTCATCACCCGAGCGGCCTGTATTGTAGTCCATCACGGCCTCCGCTATCAAACATCTGAAAGTTCTTGGCCAGCTTCTCATCTCTTTGTAACTCAGCAGAGAAGGAGGAACACAATCATCATGGAAGTCGTAGTTCTTGTCGATCTGTAGGATAGACGGGTAGGTTGTAGCCATCGTTGTAGGTCTTTTTGCCCTATGTCCATACGCTCCCACGTAGAAGGAAACCTTGCCCATTCCAGCAATTGACCGAAAAGAGTTCCACAGCTCAGTGTTCCATAGCGAAGCTCGAAGCGGGTCGTCTCCCCGCAGCCTTTCTTCATCGGAAGGAAAGTCCAGGATGAAACCCACTTGGCCATTAGTACACATTTGCACCATAGTCCACAGAAGCATTGACTTCGCGACCGTAGCCGTTTCCTTGTCCACTTCTTGCTTCTGTAGCGAAGTCAGCCCTTCCACCCCATAAGGCTTCAGCATGGATCTCTTGGGGTATGAGCTCGGGCCTCGTCGTGGCGCCATCGAAGTCGGCCACGTATCACATAGTGGAACTGAAATCACATCAGAAATCCTTCCCGTAGCTGCTGCCAACAGCAACAGGGCATACACTCCACCATCACGATGGATATCCCAAAGTTTAGACTTCTCGATGTCCACTTCCAGGATCACCTTCCCAGAGAGGGGGATCGCCTCAAACGGGTCGCCCTTGTCATTTGCCCATCCCGAACTCAGACACACCACCCAACTCCTTGACCTCATAAGAGACCTTCTCTTCCGTCGTGTAAGTGGTAGAGCTTTGAGGTACTTCTCACCACCTTGGAGGTCAAAGCCTTGAAGCATAAGGTTGTGCACATCAGAAGGGAGGTCCTTGGTGAAGGGGCACAGTAGCAACGTTCTCAGCAGAGTTGCCCTCGATCCTGTCCTTGCGAACTCCTTCAGCAGCTCCGTCCAGTCCCTTTTTCTTCTTTCTTCATCACTTCCAGACGCGCTCGGAGGGAATCCACATGAGTGTTCAACGCATTGATCTGAGACATCTCAAGCTCCTGAATCAGCTCCAAAGCATCACACGCAGCAACTTCAGGACAATGGTTCCTGATCCTCACCTTGATTGACTTCCGAGTCGGGTGAGTGAGCCTAAGATTTCTCGGGCTCCAATGCAACGTGTAGCCGAGGTTCTCAATGACAGCTCCCAAGGGTACGATCGGCTGCACCTGGGCATTCTCCTCCTGAACCAGTATGGTCCCTTGTTGATTCTGACGTAAAACTCGCACATCTTCGCCAGCCAGCGTAACTTGTACCGGTTCACCGCGTTGGTACTCATCTTCCTTGGCAGGCCTCATCGGGTGGCTTGCCCCGCTGTCCAACAAGCCCGTGTCAGAGTTC
Organism: Symbiodinium sp. clade A Y106; assembly: GCA_003297005.1. Classification (NCBI taxonomy): domain Eukaryota; class Dinophyceae; order Suessiales; family Symbiodiniaceae; genus Symbiodinium; species Symbiodinium sp. clade A. The sequence goes on from BGNK01004184.1 coordinate 8,732, forward strand.
TCATCAGTAACTCGTTCCATTGCGGCCACCTTTGGAGGTTCTTCTGGAACCGCTGGTCCCTTTCCGGCTCTGCTTGTCGCCAGTCCTCCTTCTCTTCGACTGCAAACTTCTTCAAAGAGGTAGCTGACATTGCCTTGAGGATTTTTCCAACGTCCGACAGCACTTGCTTCAAGTCCACGGAGGAAGCCTCTCCTTGCGTAGCCTCCGTTCGTCCCGAGATGTGCTCCACCTCCGGGTTGTCGTCAATTCGCACCGTCTTGGTAGCTGGAGGAGATGTGGTAGAGGATGAAGTTTGCTGCCTCGGAGTAGTCGGTTGGCCCTTGGCTTCAGGTGTTCCTGATCCAGACGGGGTTCCAGCCTGCTTCTTGTTCGGGCAGTCTTTAGCCATATGCTTCCCTCCACATGCAAGGCAGCGAGAGGGTCGTTCCTTTTCCAAGCCATCCCACGAGTGACGGAATGGGCATTTGCCCACACGAGCACACCCTTTGTAGGTTTTGCCAAAGAACCTGCAAGGCGTTTCCTTTCTCTTGTCCTTCTCTTCCTCGCCCCCAGATCCCGAAGTGCCCGTAGCCGGAGTCCTTGTTGGAGGAGAAGGCGCGGGTGGGGTAGACGGCGTAGTTCTGGTGTCAGGCTTTACCGGTTTCAGCTTCGGATCTTGTCTGGTAGTCGTGGGCGCAGTTGTAACAGTTGACGTAGATGTAGTAGGAATAGCCGTGGCCAAAGATTCACATTCCCCCATCAAGTGCTTGTAGTACTTTTCGACGCTCTCCATAGTGGGGTTGGAGTCAATCTTCAAGTTAGAGCGAACCAGATTAGTTCTGAAGCTTGCTTCGCTGTTCCTTTCCAAAACACCACGAACAACTGCGTGAAGACCTCTCACCAGCAGACTAGGATCTGGCACCTGTAAGTTGAGCTCTCGACACCTTCTCAACCATCTGTTCCAGGCGCGCAATGCTTCCACTGCCTTCGACGGCTCCACTTCCTTGGGAGGGTTCTGTAGTTGTTGAAGGGTCCTGTACTTCTCTTCTTCACCTCCAGGTTGGTAAAGAGTAAGAAGTCTGAAGATTATGGAAGTCACCGAACCCGTCATCCGTCTCGAAACCAGCTGTGACCTTATAGACTCATCAAGGGCTGTAAGAATCATACTCGCCGCTCTGGAGTTCACCCTCGACCATTTGCCTTCTTCCAGCTCACCTCCAGCTGTCGGACCTCCAGCTGTCGTAACGATTCCCAGCCTTTCGATTGGACCGGACACGACCCAACCATCGTAGGCTGTTGCCGCAGATGCCCTCACTTGCTTCCACCATGACGCACTTCCGTCTGAAAGGTCCGACATCGGAGCTTCGATTAGCTCCAACCAATCCAGAAGGTCAACGCTCGCCGACTCAGATCTCACCGGTGGCAACATCGGTAACGTACTTGTGCCTGGCTTCACTGTCTCCGGGGTTCGTTCTCCACCCTTGTCCACTGACATCTGCTTGAGCATCGCGGCCTGAAGTTGAGCAACGCCTCCAGCGATTAAGGTCATCGCATCTGGTGCAGGAGTATTTCCCAACCACTGTTGCGCTGTAGGAGGTTCTGTTACAGGTCTTGGGTCGTGGGGTTCTCCGTGCCCAGATCCTGTCATCTTGCTCACTTCCTTCTCGGACTCTTGACCACATGCTTGACTCGTAGAAGGACCAGACTCTTGACCACGTGCTCGACTCATAGAAGGACCAGACTCTTGACCACGTGCTTGACTATAAAATTCTGGACCACGAGGTTGATGTTGAGGATTCCCTCGGGGTACAGTCGGATCATCTAACTTCTGAGAACTTCTTGACGTCTCCACACCCTGTAATCGCACGCCCTCGCCCTCTCGAGACTTGGCCTTAGCGTCCTCCCTCATCAGATCACGTTGTTCCCGTAGTCGCTCACGGCCATTTCCAGATTCACCTTGAGGTACGCTTGGAAGTTCACCCTGAGGTACTCTAGAGCCTGATGGAGCATCACGGGGATCATTCTGAGGTACTTTTTGTTCTCCTGCTAGCTGAACAGGATGTAGTACAGGTTGATGTTGAGGATTCCCTTGGGGTACCGTAGGATCAGGTCGTAGCAGTTGGGGATCACCTTGATCAGCGACTCTTAACTGCCAATGCCTTCGCTCCGCCCTCAGAGCCTCAACTTCTTGGAGAAGACCTTGCATCTGAGTCTGGTACTTGTTCGTATACTCTTCCAACTGACGCTCCACTTCCGCTTGTAAGCGGGACGATCTGTCACTTTCCCCTTCCGAGGCCGCCGGATAGCCGTAGATATGAGGGTGATCCCTCTGAGCTTGACGAAGTTGAGCCATCTGAGCTGGGCTGAAAAGATGCGCGTTCTGTTGATGGCTAGCCCACGAGAGAGGTACAGGAGGACCTACTTGCTCACGTTGTTCGGGTAGCTGCTCTGGAGGAGAAAATCTCACCGGGGAGCTGAGAGATCTTTGCATTCTCGGGTCTGTAGGAATCATGCTCACATTCGGATGCATAAAACCCAGGTTGTCCAGCATTCTGTCAACTCCCGTTACTCCTCTTGATGCAGTAGTCCTCAAAAACTCTGTGAACCTTGCCATCCATCGAACACCCCCTTGATCAACAGCTTGGATGCCTTCTTCTTGTTCTGCCGTGTAGAACTCTTGAACTAAAACAGCCGACCTCGTAGGAGTAGTAGCAGACCTCGGTTCCCTGCGAGCGGGCGTGGTAGGACCTTGCTCACGGGCTCCTTGGCTTACATTCGTGGACGCATCCTGAAGGTTTCCATAAGGAGGCTCCACGTTTCTCAGAAACATCTGTCCAGGTGACGGGTTTCCCGTTGCAGATTGACGAATAGTTCCAGGGTTCGGGTCGTAGCAGTTCGGGTTTTCCGCAAACACGCCACTTTCCCAAGGGATCTGACTCTGTCTATCCACTGCAGGCACACCGTTCAGCTGAACATTCTGAGGAGTAACTGCCACATCCACACCCGGCCCTCGCAGCTCTGCAGTTTCTGCGCTGGCAGCTTGGGCGCTCATAACCTGAAGAACTTATCGTTCCCTTCAAACACCTTAGAGGATCTCACTGCCGCAAGGGTTTATGCTGTTGAAGCACCAAGCATCATGGCGAGAGAAACCTACAGTTCCGTTTTTCGCAAGAGACCTTGATCAAGCTGTGATGGCATTTAGCACTTTGCTGGCTTCTGCCGAGGATGGCTAAAAGCCTTAGCTGGCTTTCTGCCTATCATGTAGTTCTAGGCTGGCCTATACACGGTGCTTCAGCCTAAAACACAGTTCCAAAGGCTCAGTTTGAGCCATCCGCTTCAAAGCAAGAGCTTGTACAACATGCAATGCTGTGACAGAACACCCCTGGCTTTCCGGAATCTATAACCCCTTAAGGGATACCGGAAGATCTCTAAGTTCCGACCTCGCCGGGATGATACATGTCTTTCCCCAATCCGTCGCCAGATAGATCTCCTGGGTTGGCCATTCCCTAGGGCTCCAGTTTCCTAAATAGTAGGGTTTAGGGTTTGGGGTTTCGGTTTCGGGTCAGGGTTCAGGGTTTGGGTGTAGGATTTGGGTTGAAGGTTTCGGGTCAGTGTTCCCTACCTTAAGCTATCAAAACCTACAAAAAAGTAGGGTCCCTATAAATTCCATATTAGGGTTTACAATAGGAATCTTCTATAAGGGCTCCTTTAAGGGATCTTCCGGTATCCCTATACCTAAATAGTAGGTTACTTCTATAGGGGCCTCGATAAGTAGAATAGGGTTTTCCCGGCCCAATATACTACATTTATAATCAGGAACCCACCGAAACAGTATAGGTAGTTATTGAGGCCCCTATAGCTCATACCCTGCCCCTTTTTTAGGGCACCTATTTTTCTAGACAACAGACCCTAACCATAAAACTAGGTATCCTAAAAAACGGGGTAGGGTATGAGCCTCTAGGTGAAAAGTAGGTTACTAACCCTTTATTCCCAGACCCCCGGGAGGATCCAAAAAGTAGATCCCTTAATGGGGTTACTATAAAGTACCCTTATAATTAGTAGTCTTGGGCCCCAAATTAGGGGATCTACTTTCTAGATCCTCCCGGGGGTCTGGGTAAGGGAAAACAAAAACCATGCAAAGGACCACCGAGTAGCGTAAACGCACCACAAGCGCTTGTAAATCGAAACCTCAGTTCGCTTGCTGTCTGAGCACTTGAAGAAGAAACTAATTGGTTGGGCCGGCTTATGGCTTTGGGTTGGGTTTTGGGGTGTGCTTAATGTTTCTTGTCACTTTGATGCACGAACGCTTTCTGGTCATACAGCACACCCGCTACCACAACTCCATGGCACGACTTCGGATAGCGAGGCCTGCGCTAAGGTTACCGCAGTCATGAAGGCACTTAGAAACCGGTCCTGGCGCCTGCAATGCTTTCCGACCTTACAATGAAAGCCTTTGCTTGAATCACACAAAAAGCTGAAGTCCCTAAAGTCCTAGCTACATCCCAAGAGTGCTGAAGCACCCACCGAGCAACAGTGTCGTTGGGCATCACCAAGACATGAGAGGCGCTTTGCCTCAGATAAGCTACTTGCGATGACTCGTCACACTCGCTGCATGCACGACTTGCCAACTTCATGCGCTTGAAAGATCAAAATGTTCCGTGTTCGGAGTTTCGCATGCTACAAACTGCATCAAGATAAGCTTGTAACCCCCACTACTGTAGCTCTGGCAATCCATCGCATGGGGAAATCCGAGACAAGCGGGGCGGGAAGGAGAACACGCATCTTTGTAAAGATTCATGTGCGACGATGCAGGAATTGCAAACATGGCCTTCTGAAGCTGAGTCGACGGCCCGTTAGAAGGATATGCTTTTGCAAGATGCATCAGCAGAATCTTAGAAATTCAGCACTGGCATACGGTTCCTGACTAAGAACCGGCAATCTGATCCACGTATACCGAGCCGTTTGCCCCACCTCAAAAGGCCCCACTTGTCCCTGACTCTACCCCCAAACCTGAACCCTGAACCCTAAACTTAAACCCTAAACTCTGAACCCTAAATCCTGAAGACCCTGAAACCCAAACCCTGAACCCTAAACCACCTCAGATGCCCTTAGACTTCGGCTCTGAGTTCGTTCTCTTGCACATCAAGCCCGAACCCAACCTCCCACACCCCAAACCTAGGGCTTTATAGGGTTTAGGGCTTTAGGGTCTTAAGAGAAGGTTTCAAGGATTTAGCGGTTTAGGGTTTAAGGTTTAGGGTTTAGGATTTAGCGGTTTAGGGTTTAAGGTTTTTTCCCCAAACCTAGCCCTAAAGGGTCCAAGTACCTAATTATCGTATACTCAACATAGTAACCTACATAACTACTACCCTACACCTTTGGACCCTCAGGGTAGGGTTTGGGGCTTCGCGGGCTTTAGTGTTTTAGGGCTTTAGGTGGTGAGGATTTTAGGGTTTGGTTTTCGGGCTTCAGGGTTGAGTGGGCTTTAAGGCTTGAGGGTTTTAGGGTTTAGAGTTTATAGATCCGTTTGAAGGAACCCTAAACCCTTGTAGATCCCTTTAAAGGAACCCTAAACCTCAAACCCCTAGGATCGGAGGTGCAAGGCTTTGGCAAATGGGCTCTCGATCGGAGGTCTGTCCAGTAGCGCCTCGATATCCAAGTTCCTGAGGTTTAGGGTCGTTAGGGGTTTTCCCAAAGGGTCCTAGGTACTGTTATGGGGCATACTTCCCCAAATCACAATATCCCAGTTCCTCAGCTTTACGATAAGGGCCCTAATAGGTTGAATAGGTTTCTGAGATATAGTTATAATCAGGAACCCCAGAATAGAATAGGCAATTGTTCAGGCCCATATATTAGGGGCGTTAAGGGTGCAGGGTTCATGTAAGGGGATCTATACGGGTTCCATTAACGGGATCCACAACCTCGATATCCAAGTTCCCCATCTCGCGGCTCGGAGCTCGTGGTTTTGCCTAGACCCCCCAACTACCCTCTAATAGACCCTACACCCTCAGGGTCCAAAGGACCCAAAAATTATGTACTTGGGTTTAGGATAGTAGTTATAAATATATAGGTCACTATTTTGGAGTGTAAATGATAGTTAGGTACTTGGACCCTTTGTAGGGAAATACCTACCATTAAGGACCATAAGGCCTTTTTAAAAAAGGGCCGTTTGGGGCGGGGGGGGGGGGGNTTCGGTGTGTGGGGTGTTATTGTTTTGTGGTTTTGGGTTTACGGTTTTTCGGTTTTGGGGTGTTTGGGTTTGGGGGTTTAGGGTTTAGGGGCTTTAGGGTTTAGGGGTTTAGGGTTTCGGGGCTTTAGGGTTTAGGGGCTTTAGGGTTTAGGGGCTTTAGGGTTTAGGGGTTTAGGGTTTAGGGGTTTAGGGTTTAAGGGCTTTAGGGTTTAGGGGCTTTAGGGTTTAGGGGCTTTAGGGTTTAGGGGCTTTAGGGTTTAGGGGTTTAGGGTTTAGGGGTTTAGGGTTTCGGGGTTTAGGGTTTAATGGCTTTAGGGTTTAGGGGCTTTAGGGTTTAGGGGTTTAGGGTTTAGGGGTTTAGGGTTTCGGGGTTTAGGGTTTAGGGGCTTTAGGGTTTAGGGGCTTTAGGGTTTAGGGGCTTTAGGGTTTAGGGGCTTTAGGGTTTAGGGGTTTAGGGTTTCGGGGCTTTAGGGTTTAGGGGCTTTAGGGTTTAGGGGCTTTAGGGTTTAGGGTGTGGGGTTTGGGGAAAAGGAGTTTGGGGTTTAGGGGGTTCGGGTTCAGGGGTTTAGGGTTTAGGGTTTACGGTTTAGGGCGTGGTTCGGCTCTTAACTAATGAGGGCTTACAAGTGTTCAGAACAGTTTCTTGAGGTTTCATGGCAGTAGCAGTAGCAGTCGCAGTCGCAGTCGCAGTCCTCGTCGTCGTAGTAGTAGTATAGTAGTAGTATAGTAGTAGTAGTAGTAGTAGTAGCAGTAGTAGTAGTAGTAGTATGATGAGGAGGAGGAGCAGCAACAGCCGAACAAGGAGCAGCGACAAGGGCAAGTTGAGAGGCTGAGCGTTGGGGTAAGATCATTCAAACACACCTGAAGATCCTAGTCAATGGTTATATGGGAAAACCCTATACATCCCTTTAAAGGAAGCCTTAAAGGCAGCCTTCTAGATCCCTTTAAAGGGAACCCTAGGATTTATATGGGAGTTTCCGAAAATAGAGGACCCTTTAGGGGTTCCTCTAAGGGATCTATAAGGGTTCCTATAAGGGTACTATATGGGAGATATGGGAGTTTCCGAAAATAGGGGACCCTAATATAGTACCCTAAATAGTAGGATCCTTATTATAAGGACCCCAAAATAAGGTACCCCTAATTTTCGGAAACTCCCATATATGGAAGTTCTAAGATAACGATTCAATAGGATGGTACTAAGAGGAGTTCATAATGTTCTTGGTGCACCCTAAAGCACGAAACACTGCTCCTTGGCGGGTTCCTTTGACAGTTACTAAAGAGCTTTGAATGGAGGGCCAGTGCGGGGGTCTTCGTAAATAGAATACGGGTTGGTGGGTAGCACCATCATTCCTTAATACTCCATTCTCAAAAAAACACGCTGAAACCCGAAGCCAACCCAAAGGATCTTCGGAACGCTAGGAAACGCCGAGACGGCAGGCTAACCGAAGTTGTAAACTCTTGACCACCCGAGAAGCACCCTCAACCCCTAAACCCCTAAACCCCAAACCCCTCAACCCCTAAACCCTAAACCCTATAAACTCAATGCAAGAGCACTTGCAACGACGACGAGATTCTGGGGGTTGCCCAGAAGGCAGCAGTACAAGTTCACCAGTCCGAGCCCTCTTGGCCAAGCTCGCCGCACATGGTTGCCTAGGGTCCAGGTCATGTGGGAGTTGCCAAAAATAGGGGATCCCAATATGGTACCCTAAATAGTTATAAGGACCCCAAAATAAGGTACCCAAATTTTCGGAAACTCCCATGTGTGGGTTTGCAGGGTTTAGGGGATGTCGGGTTTGGGGCTTTCGTTTGATCTGCTCTTCTTATCTTTCGTGGCCTAGGCTGCTGCCTCTGGATGTAAAAGCCTACCCAAAGGGTCCAAGTATCATTATGGTATATACTTATAGGGTATTTTGGGGGTCTAAGTATATACCATAATGATACTTGGACCCTTTGGGCTAAACACTAAACCCCGAAAGGTTTGGGGCGGCTTGAGGGTTCACGGCGAAAGCCCTGGGGCTAAGACGATGCCACGAGAAACGTTACACCCCAAAGGGTCCAAGTATCATTATGGTATATCCTTAGACCCCTAAAGTACCCTATAAGTATATACCAGAATGATACTTGGACCCTTTGGGCACATTCCCCCAATGGTCCTATTTCGATCCCTACACGCCAAAGCCGAAGCCGGAAGCGAATGCCTGACCCTAACCCCAAAACCCCAAATCCTCCTACACTCTAAACCCTGGAGCCAAAAAGCAGTCGATTCCAACCAAAACCCACCCAACAAACTTGAGAACCTTTACCCTCCCGACTTCGAACCCCGAAACTCTAAATCCTAGACCCTGCCACTTGCCAAAACCCGATGGGCAAAACTCCAGGTTTTCCTTGCGCCGCCAATAACCAATGTGCTGCATGAACCCTACACACACACACTTATATCAACAACCAAGCGTCCCGAAACAGAGAAGAGCACTTGCTTTCTGAGACCCTTATAAGCCCTTGGAGAGACTTTGTAAGGTCTTTATGGATGCAGGGGTTCTTGTCAGCACGAGCACCCGGATATCCGATGACCATGCTTCTACCACCTCAGAAATCGACGATCAGAACTCCTAAGTGGATTTGCCGAGAATGCTAGGTCACCAGCAACCCTACAATTCCTACCACCCCCAAACCCCGTCCATGAAGCCTTAACCCTAAGGCTCAAAATAGACCAAACGCCTCATATAGTATGGACTTTGAGCCCAAAATCCTTAAAATATGAGTCCTTAGAGTCTAAGGGTTAAAGGAACCCCAAGACCTTAACAGAGACCAGCTGCTCAGCTCGAAGACCCCCTCTGCCCAGGCGTGAGAGACAAAGACGTGGCAGATTAATCCTCCATTTTTTGCGATGTCAATTCGTCCCTAAACCCTAAACCCTAAACCCTAAAACCTAAACCACCCTAAACCCTAAACCCTATTAGAGCTACCATCGTCTGCTTTCTTTTTGTGGGGAGGGCAGAGTTAGGATTTAGGGTTTATGAAGGCTCCGGGTTCAGGACTTGCATTGATTTCGTTGATGTGTTTGTACATATTCTTTTGCAGTATGGATTTACCGAGCTTGTAGTACACAAGGATTTTAAAAGACTGTCATGCGTTAGTTGGAGACTTTACCATGCTTTCAATTTTTGTGGTATTTATGTAGCTTGCGTTTGCGTATAAGGCTTATATAGAAGGTTTAAGACTTATGACTCGACTTATAAGGGTGTAGGGGTTAGGAAGTTTGGGAGCGTAAGATTGAGGGAGGGAGCTGTATGAGGGATTTGACGCTGGAGGACCTCAGGGCTAAGGTTTAGGAATCTCCCCCTATACGTAGCATATACCTTTGGGGTTCCTACCATGGTAGCTCTAATAGGGCCCATGTAGAAACTATACAATATACGTCCATGGACTCTTACGGCTGGGTCTTGCTTTCCCGAAACTAACCCCAAACTAACCCCAAACTCCCTAAAAAACCTGGACCCTAAACCCTAAACCCCTAAACTCACTAAAATAGCCCGGAGTCCTAGAGCCTAAACGCACGTTTGAGAGCGCCCTGAGGCCCGGGGGAGGCCTTCCGGATGCTTCATAAGCGCATAGCTCATGCCGCCTGCAGCCAACGTTACCGGCTTGATGTAGTGGACGTTGACCTCTTTAGGGTTTTAGGGTCTGGGGAGTATAGGGTTCAGGATCTTCGGTTTTAAAAATTGAGGGCGCCGGAAACAGGTTGCACCATCACCAAACGTTCGTTGATGTGGCGATGTGACTTGGAATTTTGAGCTGGGATTACACTGTACGGCCTTCCTTCTTCATGCTCCTCTGCAGAATCGCAGCTCTCACATAAACTGAGCACCAGGCCCAAGTATAAGCTGTGTCTGTGTACAAGGCCAGAAGCCCCAAACCGTAAACCTCAAGCCCACTCCTTCCGCAACCTGGTACCAAGAGGGTCCATATACACTCCTATTATGGAATTAGGGTCCCAAAACCATAGTAGGGATGGTCTTTTGGGACCTAATTCCATATTAGTAGTGTATATGGACCCTCTGGGGTAGAAGCATACCCTGCACTCCAGGAGTCCGGGACTCTATGAAAGGACAACTTTAATCCAAAACTTTAGAGCTTAGATGACTTTAGAGTTTAGGGTATTGTTAAAGTCTACGATGCTCTACATCCTTATCCACCACCCTCACTCGCCCCCCAACTTGCAGAGGTTGGTAAACCAAACCCCAAACCCTAAAACAAACCCTAAGCCAAAAGCCTTGCGCTCTTCCACGCTTCACCCGTGGTAAAGGCATACCCTTTATGTAAAGTTTAAACATGCCAAAAACATCGCTAAACCCTCCAAACAACCCTAACTCCAAGCTTTGAGATTGGGGCTTGTTCTAAGTTTTAGGACACTCTTCTAGTTCAGCATACTCTCATCGTTGCACACCCCCACCCAAGCCACCTGATAAAGCCCTACAAAGCCCGATTACTCCAAAACTCTATCAAACCCTACACAACCCTGTAAACCCCGAAAGCCCTAACCCATAAGCCCCAACCTGATAGAGGTTAGAAGCCCTAAAGAAATCCTGCAAATATGATAGCCCCAGCAACCCTGAACCCTATGAGCCCGAAAATCCTAGACCCTTGCATCCCGGGCTGTAGCTTGGTTGGGTACTACCCTCGCCCTGCAACAGTTGGATTCTACTTATAATATGAAGAGAATATGACTCCTGATAGAGATCTACTTATTTTTTGAACAGAATATGACCCCTAATGTAGACGATCCCTAACCCCTAAACCCTAAAACCTAATATAGACTGTTGTCCCACCTGGTAAAGGTTGGGGCCGTAGTCCGCGAGCTGATGCTTGGGGTTCGGATGCTCGGAGCTGTCGGGAAGCGCTCCACGCCTATGGGGATGTAGGGCTTTCGGATTACAGTGAACCCCAGAAAGTTGGAACATCGATTTAGGATGTTTCATGCTGGGATTCCCTTTAGTTTACTTTAAGGGCATGAGGCTAATGATGTTCCAACTTTCTGGCTACTACTATAGGTGTTTGGGATTTAGGAGTTAGGGTTGGATTCCTACACCCTAAAACCCTAAACCCCTAAACCCTAAGCCGTGGGTGTAGGGTTTGGGAGTTAGGATTCAAGATTTAGGGCTTAGCGGGGCCGTGCCTCCAAAGCTTCCGCACCTCCGACGGGCATGGCTTCAGAGTTGAGGGTTTCAGGGGATCCGTTAGGGGATCCGGTTGCTTTTCAGGGTCTTCAGGATCTTGTATGGCTTGAGCAGGGTTCTTGTGGGGTGTGTAGGCCTATTTTAGGCTTTATAAAGGGCTATGTTAGGGCTTTCGGCTTTATGACTTTGAGTTTAGGGAAGGTGTTGAAAATTTCTATGGGGCCTCGTTAGGAGTTCTACGGTGTCTCTTATTCATTCGTTTGGGTCCGGGTTGTCGTTCAAGTGCGACAGGGATAAGCTGCCCTCAGGGGTAGCGGATTTGACAGGACTTTTCTAGGGGTTCAATTTCAGGGTGACAGACAGGGGTTTAGAGGTTTACGGGGTTTATGGTCATGGGGTGATGGTTTTGGGGTACAGGGGGTTTCGGGGTTTAGGAAGCTCTAGAAACCTAGTTATGTCTGTTTAGGGCTTCCCCAAACTCCAGCCCTGAAAGGGAACAGTCCGAGAGAGAGCCTCGTTGACAAAGCTGAAGAACTCCCGCTTGGTGATGCACCAGCGCTCCGCCGGCACTTGGCGATGGGCGTCCATGTCTCCATAGATCCCGGACCCTAAAACGACCTAACTCCCAGCACCAGCGGGAGCCCGAATGACCTCCACACAGGGCCTTGAAGCCTGTTGTACTTGGCATAGAGCTTGGGCATGCATGATATAGGAGCTCTACGGGGTATCATTACTTATTCTTCACACCCCCAAATTGATCTTGCGGATGTAAGCTATCATCAAGGCGAGTGTCGGAGAGGTACCTTGTTAATGGGCTTCAGGGCAACGGATTGCAACTTTAAGGCTTAGTTGCTGAGTTCATAAGCCCCCAAAAGGACACATTTTCAGTTTTATAGTGGGTAATATTATCCCAAAAAGTGTAAAGCGTATCCACTCAGCTACTAAGAAGGCTTCGGGCTTGGCCTTGGCCTGCTCGTGCAGATCCTTGACCACTAAACCCTAAACCGTAGTATGGCCTCTGACACGACTTGAACCTTGCGCCCTCTACCACTGCCTTGAGCACAAGTCCGTTTGCATCAGCGCAGACCTACACTAAACTCCATAAAGTTGGAAACCGGATTAAGGCCAAATAGTGCTGGGATTCCCTATACATTACTCTTAAGGATTGAGGCTATGGGGTTTCCAACTTTTCGGCTTTTACTGTATAGGGTCTTGGGCTGTTGGGAAATCAGGATTAGGGCTGAGGGTTTCAAGCTTGGGGCTTGGGGTTGCCGTGGGCCCAGACCTTCCAAAATCCTATAATTAAGGAATATACCTTAGATTATAATAGGGATCCCTATGATGCTCTAAGGTATATTCCTTAATTAAGGGATTTTGGAAGGTCTGGGGGTTGAGGGTTTAGTGTTAGGGCCTGAAAGGGTTTGGGGAGGATTTCGGGCGTCGGGGGGTTTCGCCCTTCATCCCCAAAGTGGAGATGTATCGGAGACTATCACCACTTGAGGGGACACTAGCACTAGTTGGTCCTAACCCCCCATTAAGCGGTCTTCTGCAGGGGCATGGCTGCACAAGATGGGAGTTAAGGGCTGAATCAAAGTTGTGGCTTTCCTTCCCGAGCTTTTTGGGCTGCCAGCAAGAGGCCTAGCCTGAGGGTTTAGGGTTCGGGAGAGCGACACAAACTCTTTAGGGTAGATCAAACTACACATCCAAAAACTATACTAACTATACTATACATACTTCGCTTACACATATGTAGGCGACACACTGTGTAACGTGATTGCACATTCGTATATATTACCAGCAAACGTACATACATGCGTACATACATTACATTACACTGCAATACATCACATTACATTAATATCATTAACACTAACATGAACATTAGCATTATATTCACATTAACATTATCATTACTGTACATTACATTACTTACATGACTTTACAATACTTTACATTACTTACATTACTTTGCATGACTCTGCATCACTTTACATTATTTTACATTATTTTGCACTACAGTACAGATCACACACACACACACACATTCATGCAGTCATATTTTTGTGTATATACTGCACTATACTATACCACGCCATACTATACTATACGATACTAGACTATACTGAACTATACTAGTTTAAACTAGACTAAGCTTTGTTAAACTATACTATACTAAACTATTCCATACCATTTTTTCTACATTCCCTTTCCTAAACTAAACTATACTATACCATACTACACGACTTGACTAGACCAGACTACATGTATGCGCGCATACATATACACACACACACACACACACACGCACACACAAATACATACACACACAGGGACACACACACACACAGTACTACGAGGATGCATCGAGCCTTTGGGCTGCATAGCCTCAGCCGAGGTCAAGGCTCCTTGTTGGTCTCATCCTACCTGGCGGGTCCAAGAGGGTCAATTAGGGTTGCCAGGCTCTGAAAGGTTCACGTAAGGGTTGTATGTGGGGCTTTTATAGGTTTCTATAGGGGGTCGATAAGCATTTATGAACAGTTTAAGGGTCGTTAGGATGGTCTAGGGCCTAGGGTTGGCAACCTTCCCCGGATAACGGTTGGGGTTTGTTTGGCGTCTAAGAGTCTAAGGTTCACGGGGTCCAGGATTCCGGATGAAGGCCTTAAGATGTTCAGTTCAGGGAGCCTTAGGCCTTCTGCTTCGAGTTTGTCAGGCTACCCAGCCTTCCAAAATCCCCCCTTAATTAAGGAATATACCTTAAATCATAATAGGGATCCCTATTATGATTTAAGGTAGATTCCTTAATTAAGGGATTTTGGAAGGTCTGGGTACTTCTTCCTATGCCCTAGAAGACCGCGAACCTCATAGGAAAGAAGCCAAGTATTGCCCCTGAGGTTCAACGGGACAAACATAATACCGGCCAGCATAAGACCAAACGTCCAGAGCCAGAAACCCCGGTTCAGTGTACATCACAGGGTATATCCCTAAGGGTCCAAGTACCTAATAATCATATACTCTCATAAATATTGAGCTACATAGCTACTATCCTAAACCCAAGTACCTCATTATTGAGTCCTTTGGACCCTTAGGGTATAGGACTGTCGATGCCAGATGACCCAACTAGTCGATGCCTTCACGAGAAAGCATTTGCAGCGAAGCGGAGCTGAGCTGACGTCCAAGTGGTCCAAGTACCCCAAAACCCAGACCCCCGGGAGGATCTAGAAAGTAGATCCCCCAATTTGGGGCCCTATGCGACTAAGTATATTTTATAGGAACCCACCATTAAGGGATCTACTTTTTGGATCCTCCCGGGGGTCTGGGAATTTGGCCCCCAAACCCCCAAACCCCCGCACCCACAACCCAGTACAGTAGAAGAGCCTGGGTGCTGGCCGTACATCTTGCCAAGGCCAGCCAGATAACCCGCTGGCACTCAAAAAAAGAGCCCGCGATGAGCTGAAGTGCTGCTTCCATCTCTTCTTCAGTAGTTGTGATGTTGATCTTCCTCCGTCTCTCCCGTGAACTCCATGGGAGCTTAAGGCCACACGTGCGGCAGCTCCAGCCTTCTTTACGGTTGAATACGAGACGAGAGTGGTGTTGATCAGATGGACATACGAGACCAGGACAAGCAGCCCAGCAGCGCCTTTGCTCACCTTGTCGTAGTGTCAGAATCAACGGAAACAGCCCATGTCAAGTCTGTAATATGGAAGAAAGAAGCCTGAACAGAACTGTAAATCTATAAAGTAACAAGCCACAAACCCGATTCCGATAGTTCAACCTCCTGCATTAGCCGGGTTCATGTGGCGAGTAGCATGATAAAGCAACCACGTGGGCATCGTATGGGAGTTTCCGAAAATTAGGGGATCATTTTGGGGTCCTTATACTAAGGATCCTACTAGGGTCCTATATTAGGGTCCCCATTTTCGGAAACTCCCATATTCTCACTGAGCTATTACCATCCCTGAGTCCTTCTTTGGAAAGTGCCCCAAACACACACGCGACTGCAATGCGCTGCCCGAAGAAACAGTAAGAACAGCCTTTAAGCCCTAAACCCCACACCTTACAAACCTAAAACCCTACACCCCAAACGCTACAAACCTTAAACCCTGAATACCCCAAACCCTGCAAAACCTACGAACCCTAATCCCTACTGGGTTCCGACGCCTTTTCCATGCACGCCAGAGACCGGAGCTGCGCCGTGGACAACAGCAGCGCCGCGCGCGAAGCACAGTTGGCCTGCTCACCTGGGGGGTCTTCGGGTTTAGGGTTTAGGGGTTTTGGGTGTAGAGTTTAGGGTTGAGGGGATTTTTGTTGGCTTATCCTAAGGGTCCGAGTATTCAATATTATAGGACTTTTCGGCCTTTTTTCGGTACCACAAACCATATATGTGGACAATTTGGACCCCGACGGCTAGTTAGAGTTTCGGGGTTAGGATGATATTTGGATTGTGTTGGGTTTTAGGGTTTATACGGCTGTTACATGATATCATATGTGTGAGGGGTTAGGATTTGGAGGGTTAAGGGTCGCCTGGATGGGCTTCAGGGCAAAAATCTTTGTCAAGAGGGGGGTCATGATGGTTCAACTACAGTTGATGATCTAAACCCTCTTAAATAGTAGACTGTAGGGTTTCTCTGTTAGGATTTGCTGATATGATTTGGGAAAGTAACTCCCATAACAGTACCTAGTATCCTTTGGGGGTCTCCATCATGGCCATCTGCAGTCCCAGCTGCAGGCCGTGACACACTGGCCGCAAGTCACCATGTCCAAAGCGTGACTGCCTTTTGCGAGGTTTCGGGTCGACGGCTCAGAACTCATGGTCGAGGGCTTGAGGGTTCGGGTCGAGGCTTTGAGGCTTAGGGTCGAGGGTTGGAGGTGTAGGGTCGAGTGCTTAGGGTGCCTAAGCGCTCGGCAGATGCAGGAAGTAGCTGTTAAGATCTTCGCCGCAGCCCCTGATAGTAACCGCCTTGCACTGTCCTGGTACTAAGATCAGCTTGCGATGTCCCTGAATTTCGCAAATCAATTCCGAATCCCAAAACCCGAAACTCCTTGCTTGGAGAAACCAATGTAGTTTGAAATATGACAATCCACAAATGATGGGCCCATTTCCTTGTGCAGGCACCTTGCCGACTCTAGGCAAACCCTAAACTAAACTGTTGACTATCAAACAAAGCGTACACGGGGAAGTGCGGACAACAGCGTGGTCCATAGTGATGAGGGCAACCTTTTCCGACAGAGGGTGATCCCGAAGCAAAATCTTTACAGGAGTTACACAGAACTCTGAATCTGAGTTGAGCGTCAAGCACGGCCAGGACAGGTTTATCCATGGTGAAAACATCCTTTGCCAAAAGTAAGAAGGTAACTAGTCAGCTACCGCGGCTTGGAGCGATTTGGGCTTAACCCTAAAGGGAAATCCAATGTTGTAGTCCGAAGCCCAAGTATAATTTTGGAGCTTGTGTAGGAGAGGTAGGTCTGCATATCCATCTAGGCTATATGACAACATCCAGATCTTGGTGTATCTGTACCTCATTCCTTGGGCGGGGGTTGTTTGACCTGCCGAGAACCAGCCTAAGCCTAAACACAAAGCCCGAAACATGCAGGATCCGGTTATCAAGCTGCCACTCGGCCGTTCTCGTCCTTGAAAGAGGAACTGTGAGTAATGGAGGTTGTCCAGGTCAATGGTGGGCTCCAAAGCCAGAGATTCAAGCAATTTGTCACACCTGCCATCGAGGCAATAGTAGCTGAGTCAAGCATTGTCAGGCCACCTTCGGAATCAGGGCAGCAGCTGCTCTGGTCTCCGAACATAGACATATAGTCGAATCTGGTCAAAGCCCAGGCACCAGCAACTTCGGTGACGGCTCACCGAAGGGCCATGGTCCTGCAAAAGGGTGTGGAAAGCACCCGAGAAGAGCTTGGTGGTGTTTTAGGACTGTCTGAGCAGAACTCTGCTAGACATGTGGAGAACATCGTTGTCAAGTTTGGCCTTCGACCTCGTATCCCAATTTTACATCACACTTTGATGGTTGATAGGGAAAGCTTCTCTGTGCCCTACCTGGCCCCGAAAGATATGCTTTCCTATCTGTTGAGCTACCATGCTGATCTGGTTTTGGGAGGGTATGCTGCGTCCGATCCAGCTGCGAACCGTTGACTAGCGATTTTTTGGGGCCGATACACGGCATCTGCTGCCCGGCCGCTATCGAGGGTACAAAGATCCTCCATCTGTTTCATTAATTGAATTGCGACGCTAAACTAGGTTGGGACTTGATGGCTTGTCTTCAACCAATAGTCAAAAACCCCACGAACAATCATGGTTGTGACTCAAGCATACACTGATCGAAGGTTTTCCATCATTACAACCCTGCTAAAACCCTATCCTGAACCCCAAGCCCTAAACCCACATCAGGGTAGTTCCCTAAATCAGGGTCCCTTTCTGGGTCCCCGAAATAATATATGGCACCCGGATAAAAAGGACCCGAAAAAGGGACCCTAATTCGACACCTCGGTTCAGCTCCAGGACCACATGGAAAGATTGTTTCCAGGCCGCACCTGAATTCGACATAGCTTTCCCAGTAGCAGTATAGCCGTTGTAGTAATAATAGTAGTTAGTAGCAGTCGTGACCGCCGTTTCTATGTTGATTCGCAGCTGTCGTCGGAGTAGTGGTGGTGGTGGTTTTAGTTGGGGAGGAATCAGACTGGGACCAATCAGCACACTTGCAGTCTCAGCTAAGACATCATGACCATTAGTACTGACGGTTCATGTAAGGGTTTAAAGCTTTCAGTTTAGGAACACCTGGGTTTAGGGTTTAGGGCCGGGGATACTTACGACGCCGACCCGAAAAGCCGTCTGAACCTGCAGACAAGCCGACATCAACAGGGCAGAAGACCTAAACCCCTGCAGCCCTACACCGCTGAACCCTTGAGCCCTAAACACCCCACTTCTTCAGACCCTTGAGAGCCCCTGAACCCTGAAACCCCCTTTTGGAACCCTTCTACACCGCCTTTCTAAAGCCTTTAAACGCACAAAAAGCCACTCAAAAAGGGACCCCAAATTCGACCTTCATGGGATCTTCCCCTGAGGCCACTGCAAGCATTGAAGGCTCTCATACACACGCTGTGTGTGACGAGATCTGCTGCCAGGCCTGACGCCAGCGGTATAGGCCTAGGGTCTCAGGGGTTAGGGCCGGTTGGGGGGTCAACTAACACATCTCACACCGATACTTTCGGCATCAATCCTTTAAGGAAGCCTCATCAGAACCCCATATGGGTGGGTTGTCAAAATTATGGTCCCTTTTGGGGTCCCTGATACAACACGGCACCTAAAAATTAGGGTACCCAAAAAGGGGCCCTAATTTTGACAACGACCCTTATGAAAGCGTGATGAAACCTATGTCTAAAAGCTACGAGACCCTATCCTTGTGATGTCGAAGACCTACTTGTCGGGTATCATGGGGAACCAAAGATTAACCTTTTTCTTAATATACGGATTATATAGGGATTATACTACCCCAAAAGGTTTAAGGTTACCTACTCTACTACTAGGAAGCAAACCCCACACAGCCCTTCCGAAGTCCTGGAAAACAATTCCTGCAAAGCTGTGATATGGGAGTTTCCGAAAATTAGGGGTACCTTATTTGGGGGTCCCTATAATAAGGATCCTACTATTTAGGGTACTATATTAGGGTAGTAGAATGTAAGGTTTCTATATTAGGAATTACTACTATGATTCGGGGAAGTAAGCCCCATAACAGTACCTAGGACCGTTCGGGAGTGTTCCGGAGCCAGGGGTTATAAGCAACTTATAAGTGTCCTGTACGGTCGCGGGTTGAGGGTTTAGGGCCCTTATAGAAGAGGGCTTTATGAGGACTCCATATAAAGTTCCTAGAAGGGTCCAATACGGATTGCACGAAGTATTCTTCTCGCAGAAAATGTTTTCGCAAGGGGCCCCACCAAAAGTCAAGAGAGAAGTTTTTTCTTGTCAGGCTCACTAGGTACCAAACCGCAGTAATCTCGTATCAGGGGGCGACCAAAACCCTGCGAGCCCCGCCGTCGAATGCCAGCTGCTGCAGCAGTGCCACAACCATGCTCCACTTGCCGCCTGCCAAAAACATGCCCACAGCCGTCATATTGAATGCGAAGTTGAAAGATTCATTTAGGTTTATCCGAAAACAAACAACCTCCGTGTTTATGTGCTCGTCAAATGCTGTTGGTAATCTTACTGAGCACTTGCGCAGACAACATGCAACATCCCAACCAGAAGTGCCTGCTCGAACGGAAGGGTATCTACATCCTGGTCTCTAGTTCAGGCTTAGGGGTTGTGGTTGTGCGGTTTATCTAGGCTTTACCTATTCTTCGTGCTTAATGTAGATGCTACTCGGACGCAAACGGTAGGACATGGTTGTTGACGGTGGAGGTTTTGAGAAGGTGTAGTGTGCCCTAAGGGTGCATGTACCGAGCTAGTATACACTTTGGTCCCAAAGTACTTAGATAGGAAATACAGGACGGCCAAAGTGTATGTTATTTGGGTACATGGACCCTTAAAGACACTGTACAGGTTTGGCTTGGAATTTGCGCTCATCCTGCCTTTCTCGCATGCGCTGATGGCAGCATTGTGGCACACCTTGCGTTCAACATCGGACTACGCAAAGAACCTGCTCTCTTCCCCCACATGCGTCCCTTTGTTAATCTATATGAGAGCTTGCATTTATTCAACATCAACCACAGATTGCGTCGAGGTTCGTTGCGGGTCCACGTTTGGTTAAAAGAGATGAGGTTGACGCCTGAAAGCTGTATAGTACTTAGGGGCCTAAATAATTACCTATACTGTTGTGGGGGGTCCTTATTATAAGTATAGTCCAAAGCCCTGTTCTAATTATTAAGGCCCCTACATTAGGCTCTATAGACTCTGGGCCCTAAGCCCTGCACCATAAAAACCCTACTTACATATGTACCTGTACATATCCCAAAGGGTCCAAGTATCATTATGGTATATACTTATAGGGTATTTTCGGGGTCTAAGTATATACCATAAGGATACTTGGACCCTTTGGGTAAGGAGGGGAGGCTTGCAAGTAGAGCAACAGTTGAAGGTGCCTTGCCATTGATGCCGCATTCTGGCACCGCTGCGCCAGTGAGACTTGATCTCATCTTCGGTGCAGGGGACTTTGGAGTTGTCCACTGGGCGAGGCGGCTACTGTAGGGGCCTTAATAATTAGAATATAGGGTTTTGGGTAATTATAATAAGGACCCCCCCGAAATAGTATAGGTAATTATTAAGGCCCCTGTAGTACGGTTCCTCCACCTGTAAGTCATCGGAGGCATCTGCCAGGACCAGCGCCGGAAGCTTCGTTTCAAGAACCAGCCCGTCCTGCAGAGCGCTCTCTGCTGTCTCGCATACCATTACTCTAAGGCTCAAAAAAGCCCAAAAGCTTTACACAGTATGGTCTTTGGGCCCGAAAGCCTTAAAGTATGAGTCCTTAGAGCCTAAGGGTTAAAACGTACATAACGCACAACGTACATGCGTACGTACATACGTCCCTGAGGACACCCTGGACCGGAGCTGCGATGGTTTAGGGTTTATACCCTAAACGACCATAACCTACTGTTTTGTAGGTCCTTATTATAAATCCTAATATGGATTTTATAAGGACCCTACAAAAAAAGTAGGCTTTGGTAGGTTAAGGTAGGGTTTGTTCGTATACCAGGAACCTGTGCTTAATGTCCCTAAGGTAGGGCCTTTACGGCTGCGACCAGCATCGCATGTAGCACGGCATGCAGCCCAAAACCCCAAACCACAAGCCTCAAAAAATCTAAACCTCTCACACATAGCAGCGCCCATTGCGCACACGACATGGGTAGTTCTCTAAATTGAGGTCCCCTTTCGGGTCCCGCTTACAAGGGTGTCGTACTATATTTGGGGACCTCTAAGGACCCTAAGTAGGAGAACCACCTGCATAGGACCACGGGGTCTATGGTTGACAGTGCAGCTCCCTTAAGGACGAAATGAACCCTAAAAGGGTTTAAGGTTCATATACCATATAGGGATTCATAGTATATGGGTATAGGGCCCCTACTTTTAAGGGTCATTTCGTCCTTCAGGCAGTGCAGCTCTGGATTTCCTGAACTATGCAGTTTCAGCGGGTGGGATGACCCGAAGCCTTGAAGGCTGTAAACCCTAAAAGCTTTATAGGCCCTACAAGCCCTGAAAACCTATAAGCCGTATACAAAAGCCCTATAGCCCCTCAACAAAAGCATCTTCGAAAGGAGCCCTAACTTGGAGGCCCTTTTGACTTAGTAAGTCTACTTAGTATCCCCTAGAAACCATATTATAATCCCCCATAACCCACCTTACTAACCCTACTTACTAAGTTAAAAGGGCCTCCAAGTAGGAGGGAACTCTAAACCTCAAACCATGAACCTTAAACCCCCAAAGCCCTGAAGGCACCACAACCCTAGAACCCTAAAACCCCAGAGCCCTGAAGCCTTTTGAGGAGCTTCCCACCTACCCAGAAAGCCCAACATGCCTTAGTTCAGAAACCTTAAATCATAAGATATAGGCCCCTGTAACTTAAGGTAATTTGGTGTATTCCTTGATCAAGGAAATATACCGTCAATTAAAAATATGCCGTTAATTATGATATTCCGTATATTCCTTAGTTGAGGAGTATTGAGCTCTCTGGGCTCTTCCCAAGGAACCCTAGGGCTCCAGCTACCTAACTGAGGGGTTACTAACCATCTGTTATATACATCCACAGGGTCCAATATAGTAGAATGCAGGGTTTCTATATTAGGAATTACTCTTCTGATTTGGGGAAGTATGCCCCATAACAGTACCTAGGACACTTTGGGACCCCAAAAACCTACTCCTCAAGTAACTCTTGGTGCTTCGACTTCCGAGGCGCCAAAAACCCTAAACCCTAGCCTTAAAGGGTCCAAGTACCCAATAATCATATGGGTGGTTGTCAAAATTATGGTCCCTTTTTGGGTACCCTAAATAATAGGTGCCGTGTTATATTAGGGACCCAAAAAGGGGCCATAATTTTGACAACCACCCATATACTCTCCAAACTCCTAACCTACATAACTACTATCCTAAAACCGAGTACCTAATTATTGGGTCCTTTGGACCCTTGGGGTAGCCTTAAAGGAAGTTCCCTTAAAGGATATCTGTAAGGACTACTCTAGGGGTTCAGCTAACCCAAAATCCTCAAAAAAAAAACCTAAAACCCCAAACCCTTCTGCAAGGGTTACAATAAGAATAAAGGGCTCCTAATATAGAAACCCTACATTTTTGTTGGTACTTTGGACCCTCAGAGACGGGTTTAGGACCCTCTAGACCCTACCCTCTACTAGACCCTAAATACCTTTTAGGGCCCATATACCCCTATTTGAGGGTACAGGGTCCTGGAAACCCTAAACCCCCAACCCGATATAGATCCCTCATGGAATCATAGAGCCCTCAGAGTTCCCTTTAAGGGGATATACCCTTCTAAAGAACCCTTTCCTATTTGAGAGTATAAGGAGGGTCCTGGTAGGTGCTTTTCTTCCGAGGCGCCAGAGTCATCTCCAGGTCTTCGGCGCGAAGGCTCCGGAGCAAATCGAGTGCGGAGGCCCAGATCCCTCCTGGGCTTTTCTCGGGCTCCTTTAATGGCTCCTTAAAGGGCTCCGTTGTTCCTTTAAGGGTTCCTTGAGGGGCTCCTTTAAAGAGTTCTTTTTAAGAGTTCCTTTCCATATTCCTTCAAGGGTACTTTAAGGTTTGGGGTTTTGGGGCTTTGGGGTTTATGGCCTAGGTTTGAGGGTTTAGGGTTTAGGGTCCCGAACCCGATAAAGACCTAGCGGGTAGGCATATCCCTAAGATATATGGGAGTTTTGGAGAATTAGGGCTACCTTATTTTGGTGTCCTCATAACAAGGATCCTACTATTATACTACTATTTAGGTACTATATCAGGGTCCGGTCCCCTATTTTCGGAAACTCCCTTTTAGGGTTCCTTCTTATGATTTCCTTACAATAAGCCCTTGGGTCGTGTTACGGAGACTGAAAGCTCGTTTATAAGGATTCCTTTAAGGGTCCAGTATATTTAAGGGTTCCTTTAAGGGTTCTTTTGAAGGGCTCCGTTAAGGGTTCCTTCAAGAGCCTAAGGGTAAAGCATGTTTGGCATGGCGCTCATGGCGGCACAGAAGGTTGGGGGATTCAGGGGTTTACGGTCTTAGGGCTTCAGGTTGAGGGTTTGGCAGTTTGGGGTATGAAGGGCTTTAGGGTACTAGGCTTCTCTCTTCTTCAATAACCGGGGCCAAAAAAGTTTAAACTTTCTATTATAGACCAAATAAATAAGGCCAAAAAGTTTAAAGTTCCCCTAATGGCTATCTAAGGCTTTGTGGGTTCTAAAGTTTAGGCTTTAGGTTCTTGAGCTTTGCGGGGTGTAAAAAGTAAAGTTTGAAGTTAGGGCTCCTGTAAAGATTCTGTGAGGGGCAGTCAGGGGGATACGGCGCCATCCTGAAGCCTGAAAATGCTTGGAGGTTTGAGGATCAAGGTCTGGGGCTTCTGGGCGAGCTTCGGGTTTGGGGCAGTTCTAAATGCTTTTCAAGAACAAATCGGTATTTCGCACTGGGATGTATTGGGCTTCTGAGACATGATAACATACTAGCCCGTGTTTATGGAAAAGGTGCTCTTTATCGCTGACTCTCCCGTACAGAGTTCTGGAGGAAGTTTCGAGTAGAGTGGCTATACCTACATCCTGAATAGTCGATTTGCAGTCTGGATGACTACAGCTTCGAGGTTTGGCATGTAGAACTTGAGTCCCAGGAACCTTCAAACCTGCCTGTGTAGACTGTGGAGTAGACTGGAAGTCGTGCAGCCAAAGTTGGCTCCGAACCCCCTGCGGCCCGAGGCAAGATGGTTTTCGTTGGGGGACCCGGCAGGCCTTGTGTATGATGATGTTGATGTGCTCGGCCCTTTCAAAAGCTGTCTATAGTAGTGCATTTTCGCTTTGCTGCAACTGTGCCAAAACATGAGTGACTGGCGTTTATTGCTGTCACAGCTACTTCTACAACACTCATCCTGGTCCTAGCATCCTACGTCTGATAACTCATCTCCCTCAGAAGGGCGTCTGCAAAATGCCATGGATATTGAAGTAAAAGTTGGGAAGCGTTCCTTCCAGGAGTTCCAGCTTGAAGTACTTCACAATGCCCGGAGGTCTCTTGCAAGGCAGGAAAGTGCCCTCTTTGATCTCTTTCTTGTGCGACTCGTAGGCGAGGTGCCAGGTCGCGCCGTCTTCGTCGGACTTCACATGGATCCGGAAGGCTGCCGAGGACGGTATGGTGCCACAGGAGAAGCCCTGAAGATGAACATCGGCATGTGGAAGCTGCCACTGCACCCAACCTCGGTTGAATAGCCCCCTTTGTACTTGATTGGATGCAATGAGTTCGAGCGTTTCCCCGGTGTAACCTTCTCCCTTTCCGGGCCGCAGGATCACCGACACCCAATATCCCAGGAAAACACCCTTCTTGCCGGCGCTTTCGTAGCCACGCCACAGTATCCCCAGCACGTCCGTCGTGTGCCTGTTTTTCGTTCGGATGTTAATGATCGATGGCAGGACGTCGCAGTCCTTCCCTACCCAGCCTTGAAGAATCTGTTTGAGGGCATCTGCTTCTATGCACAGCAGGCCCGAGGCCAGGATCTCCTCCAAGAGCTCCGGTCGAAGAGCCGGACGCTCTTTCGGGGCCTCCGAAGGTTCGGCGAAGATGAGCTCGAGCGCCTCTGTTCGCAAGTTATCCATGTGGAAACGGTCTGCAGAAGCTAATATGTCACAGGCTGTGACGGGTTTGAGGGCCTCCCTAACCAGACGCATGCACAAAGCATGGAGAACCTGCACCTGATACTTGTCTGCCAGTGCAGATACCTCCACAGGACATGTGGCAGAGCCCACGACGCTACCACAATACAAGAAGCGAAGAAAAGTCTCAACAGCGCTGGCCGAGAAGTCTTCAATGACGACCTGAGGCTTGTTCGACTCAGAATAATTGTCCGAGCTGATCATTATCTCAAAGACGGGAGACCACTGGGCAAGCAGGAATGACCATACCTTGAACTCGGAGCGCTTTGCCGCCGTCTGACCTTCACTATCGTTGGAAACCTCACTGGCCGGCTCTTCCACGATGACCGTGAAGTTGCGCGCCCTTGCCGAAACAGGCTTTCCACACGTCAGATGTCGCACACAGGTCTTCGTCTGCGAATATCCCCGCTGGCTCCCTTTTTCCGCTTGGATCCTGTCGACATCTGCAAGAAGGGAACCTGCAAAAAAATCTTTGCTCGAACTACATGGGGGCTTTAATCATTTCGATGGTGTTTTGGTGGAACATTATTTCACATTTACATAGGGATGCGAATGGATGCTAGCACTATTCGTTCAGACGCCTATCTATATGTATATATATATATACACATACATACATACATATGTATATATATATATGTATATGTATATGTATATATTGAAACGCAGACGGAAGTTGTCTTGCGGACCAGGAGTTGCATCGCCTTTCACTGGGTGAGCTGGACCGCGTAGGTGACTGCTGCACGGCATAAGCCGTCATCTTCTGTAACTCCTCATAAACCCTAAGGCTGAAAATAGCCGAAAAGCCTGATATAGTATGGCCTTTGAGCCCGAAAGCCTTAAAACATGAGTCCTTAGAGCCTAAGGGAAAGCGTCAAGCACTCGAAAACATGCCTGAATGAGCTATAAAGCAGAAAGCCCCGCATGCTTCTCGTGCTTCCTAGGGCTGAGATCCAGGGATTTCATCTCACATAGCCAAGGTTCCCTTCAAGATTCGCATTTCCTAGATGTCGCGATGCCTCCGTAGTGGTTGCTGTCTACAGCCTCTACACCTCCTGAATGAAGGTTCGTAGGCACTCATAAATAAACTTACAAAACTATTTACAAGCCCTCATGAAGCAGAAACAATCCACCCCCTACCCTGTATCTGCAGGCCTGGCAATCCCTTCATGCGATTGCATACCTTATGAAAACCCTCCACCTGATCCCCCGTCAGTCAGCCATTTTTTGTGAAATCTTGACATACAGGACCTAGGGATGTAAATAGGCTGTATGTGGGTTCGTAAGCTCACTCATTGGGTTTACTTCGCTTGTTATACACTGCTCATAACGATAAACTCTGGGCAATAAATTCCTGAGACCCGAACATAACTCCTCCCCCTACACCTTTCCCTAAGGGTCCAAAGCACCCAATAATCACTAGTTATGTAGATTACTATTTCGGAGAGCTTTTGATAATCAGGTACTTGGACCTGAAACCCTTATGGTTTGGACACAACAAGTTTTCTCCCCGGGTATCCATGCGGCCAATGTCTCTGCTATATTATAAAGGTGCATGGACCCCGTAAAACCATTAAAGTGCATCCACAAAAAGCAAAACCCATTTAGGGAAAAAAACCTGAAAACCCTAAACCCGAAACCCTAAATCCCTAAACCCTAAGACCCTAAGACCCTAAACCCTTTGGTTTTAAAACACACGTCAATAATTTGGGGGTTCCTTATTCTAATTCTGGTAGACTATACCCCAAACCCATATTCTAATTATGATTATACTAAGGCCCCTATAGCACGTCAATGCCCACAGCCGAGCCGCGAGTCCCACAGGCGCGCATGGCTGCTCCGTAGCAGATCACGTTCGGCGGCACGCCTGTCCAGGAGTCCAAGGGGGTACTACAAGGGATTTAATGGGGTTTTGTAAGATAGGGGCCTAAATAATTGTATAGGGTTCTGGGGCCCGTTGTACTACAATTATAATAAGGAACCCTCCCAAAATAGCTGTCTAGAGTTTGGGAGTGGGGGCTTAGGGTTGAGGGATTAGGGTGGTTATAGGTATTAAGGTGCAAGGGTCTAGGGCTTCGGGCCAAAACCCTAAGACTCCAGGGTGTAGGGTTTCGGGGGGGCAGATGCAAGGCGAACCCAAGGGAGGCCTGTAAAAGGGGCTGACATAAGGCGTAGGGCTTTGAGTATATGATAGCTGGATATTCTGCAACGCACGTTTTTTCGGTGGAACTCTTGCCCATTCTTCAGACCCACCTGTATCCCAAACCCTACAAAACAGTGGGTTATGACCCCTTATAACCCTTAAAACAATAGGTTTTTGGATCTCCAGGCATGTATTGGGGCTCCTGGGTGCAATGGTCTTTAGACGACACGAGAGCCAGGTGAGCCAGGCGAGCCGAGGAGGGACTGAACGTGGCGTTCTTTATGGTTGGCTTGATGTCTGCCTATATAAGGACCCAAGAAGGGACCCTACTATTGACAACCACCCAAATGAATCCTACTACTTTGGGGTTCTAGGCTCTACAGTACCTGGGCTTTTAAGTAACCAGGGAGAAAAAAGGTATAAACTTTTGTTTCATCATGGTTCCTTTAAGAAAAAAGTATTAAAGTATGGTACTCCAAAGCCCAGTGTCTGACTGTAAGATGCTAACCATAACACCGGTCAACCCTAAACCCGAAACTCCTAAACCCTAAACCCTGGGCACAAAAACACATAGAATTGAGAGTGTAGATATCGACAGATGGGAGTTTCCGAAAATTAGGGTACCCTAATATGGTACCCTGAATATAGTAGGATCCTTATTATAAGGACCCCAAAATAAGATAGGTTGGCCCTTTAAAGCCTCTGAAAAATATTCGTAAGTAGGGTCCTATTAAGCCCTATAAGGCAAAATATAAAATGTCCCAAAGGCCTACCTAGTAAGGTAGCCCTAATTTTCGGAAACTCCCATATCTCGCCTGAGTCCTCAACCAAACCCGAAGTCTCTAAGCCCCAATCAAACCTACAGTAGAAGCCAAAAAGTTGGAAACCCCATAGCCTTAATCCTTAAGAGTCATGTATAGGGAATCCCAGCACTATTTGGCCTTTTACTGTAAACCAAACCCTCACCCCCCCAAGTCCTATATCTGGGTGGTTGTCAAAATTACGGTCTCCTTTTTGGGTACCCTAAATCATAGGTGCCGTATTATAATAGGGACCCAAAGGGGGACCATAATTTTGGCAACCACCCATTTCCCTAAACCAACACACCTTACATCCCCAAACCCTCAAACCTTAAGACCCAGCAACTTGATTTAAGCTGCATTTCAGGGAGCTTTGTCGTTCAAAGGCAGAAACTGCTTCCTTCATATATGGTATGGTTTATATTACTAGTATCCCCATAGTAAAACCCAATATACACACTCACCAATATTCAGAAGGAGGCCTATCTACACTCACCAAAACGGCAATATAAACCCTACTTCATATTATGGGTCCAAGCAATCACCTACCTGTGACCCCAAACCCGACAAAATAGTAGGTTATGACCCCTTAATTAGAGGGTCGAACCCTTAAAACGGTCCCCCTATTTTTCGCAAACTCTAAACCCTAAACCCTTTATAGAACCCTAATAGATCCCTTTAAAGGAACCCCCTATTTATTGGAAACTCCCATATGGGTCCAAGCAATCACCTACCTGTGACCCCAAACCCTACAAAATACTAGGTTATGACCCCTTAATTAGAGGGTCGAACCCTTAAAACCCTAAACCCTAAACCCTAAACCGTATCGGCGCCTTTATGCTTGGAATAGGCTCTGGGGGACATTGATTCTAGCAGAGTTGTTGCTCAGGAACACTAGGGACTACTGGAAGGGGCCTTAGGGGACTTAGTAAGGGTTCCTAAAGGGCTCCTTAAAGGGATCTATGGGGTTTAGAGTTTAGGGTCTACTTGAAGGGGCCCAGGGGACTTAGTAAGTAGGTTATAAGTAGAGTTATAAGTGCCCTAAATGGAGTTAGCCTAATGAAAAACCCTACTTATAACCAACTTACTAAGTCCCCTGCCCCTTCAAGTAGACCCTAAACCCTATAGATCTCTTTAAAGGAAGCCTATAGATCCCTTTAAGGAGCCCTTTAGGAACCCTTACTAAGTCCCCTAAGGCCCCTTCAGGTAGTCTTCTTTCCGAGTATATATCTCGAAGCCCCTCCAAGATCCTACCTCCGAGGCAAAGAGGACCCTTCTGTTTATGCGCTGCTTCAAGGGTTTAGGGTTTAGGGTTGAAGGGTTGAGGGTTGAGGGTTGAGGGTTTAGGGTTTAGGGTTGAGGGGTTTAGGGGCTTAGCGGGTGTAGGGTATGGTGAGGGGTGGGATGGCTGCGGGGCTTGAAGCCTGGGGAGATCAAGGCTGAAGGCTGAGGGTTTGATCTTCCCCCTAAACGGTTTAGGGTTTAGGGTTTTAGGGTTTAGGGGTTTAGGGTTACCCTAAACCCCTAAACCGTAAACCCCGACACAGGCATGCATTGGCTTAAAGTCTCGAGGGGCTAGGGCATTGCTCAATCATACCCGGGAACTTTACGTATTTGTGAGCCACTCATCTTGGTTTTCTTGGGCGATGGTCTGACATTTGGTGAACATGTCAGATCCCAGATCCCGGAAACCCTAAAAGCCCTCAAACAGGCTGCCCTCAATTCAAGAAAAGCCGCAATCCCCAAGACCTGCTACATCATCAACAGAAACCCTGTCTAAACCCTAAACCCCCAAGACCCCTAGACCCTCAACCCTGAACCTTCAGCCCTGAGTCCTATGGAGAACCCAGTGTGCAGGCCTTGTCTCCTCATGTCTGCCATGAGCCACAAGGTGGCCTCCCACCTACGACTCTTAAGGACAGGTTTAGGGATCCCTCAGCGGCTTCTATAGTGAACCCCAGAAAGTTGGAACATAGGTTTAGGATGATTCATGCTGGGATTCCCTATGCTTTACTTTAAGGGCAGGAGGATAATGATGTTCCAACTTTCTGGCTTCTACTGTAGAATGGTTCCATCATGGGTTCCAGAGGGCTTTGGAGGTGTAGGGTAAGGGACGTCTACCTAAGGGTGCAAGTACCTAACTACCGTATTATATACTCCGCAAAATACTAGCCTACATAGCTACTATCCTAAACCCAAGTAACTAACTGTTGTGTCCTTTCGCCCCTTAGGGTTTGGGATTGAAGTCTACTGTTTTTCCCTTCAGCCTGCCTGCTGGAGCGGCTCAGAGAACCTTCATTTTAACAAAGGTCGTGCAGTACCGCAAACCTGCGGACCTACTCCCTAACCCCACAAGTCTTATGGTCTTCTAGAACAGGAGATTAGGCTCCAATAAGGGGGTAGTTAGGGGGGGG
>BGNK01004184.1:39369-58557 GCA_003297005.1 Symbiodinium sp. clade A Y106
AAAGGCCTTCAGGACCGCATACTGGTAGACCTGAAGCGTGAGGGTCTCTAGGATCGTGTGTCTGTGTACAAACACTGATATATATATATATATATATATATATATATATATATATATATATATATATGTGTGTACACATGTTGCAAGTGAGTAAGTTAGTTAGCTAGCTAGTTAGCTAAAAGAGTAAATAAGAATGCAAGTATGTATGTCTGTATGTATGTATGTATGTAAGGTACGTATGCATGTATGTATGTATGTATGCATGCATGTATGTTGCATTCATGTATGCATGTATACTGTATGCATGTAGTAGCGTGATAAGGTGGCAAGTAAGTACGGGCATCAGCGAGGAAACCTCGGTTAGGGTGGCTACATCTGAATTCCAAATTGTACTAGCTGTAAGGCCTGCAGCAGTAAGGCCTGTAAAGCCTCAAGTCCTTAAGCCCAACAGCCCGATAGCATCATTCCTAACCGCAGTGCACCTCTCCCGCTGGGCGCAGGCAGCAATGGCTGCGCCGAAGGCAACAACATCGCAGCGCTCGCACGAGCCTCGTGGCGCTGCTGAAGCACAGAACCCTGCGTTGCAACCTGAAGCATTTAAGGGTTCTCCAAATGCCGCAATGGTTCTGCAATAGAGGGCTATACTAGAGCTTCGACAGCGTACCACACACACAAACAACCCTCTACCAAAAGCAACGACAAGATCCTTAATAAACGGCCATCCCCCCCTCCCTCCCCCGACAAGAGAAAACCTCCCTTCCTCACAGCCCCCGTCCCTGAACTAACTCCAAAACACTAAGCCCTAAACCCCAAGCGGCTTACGGTCCTCAGCCGTAACGAACCTCTCAAGCCTGACTGAACCCACCGGCCGAGGGGTCGACGTTGAAGCTCTTCCAAAAGCTCCAAGGCGGCTGTCCAGGCCTCTCCTCCCATGAAAGGGTTTAGGGTTACTCCAATAAGGGTTCCTTGAAGGGTTCAACAAGTGTTATATAGGGCACCACAGCATAAAGATTAGGATGGTTTAGAGTTTAGGGTGTTGGGTGTAGGGTTAGGGATTTATGGGTTTAAGGTAGGGCTCAAGGTGTAGGGCCAAAGTTTAGGGATTCTAGGATATAGTTGAAACCAGGTTTGACGGTTCAGGAATTGAGGGTAGGACAATCAGTGTTGATGAAAAACATCTTGCTTGCAAATTATGGCATACATTGCTGTTGATGGACCTGTAGGACTCTAACCCTGAACCCTATATAAACCGTAAACCCCTAAACCCTAAACGCAGTATGTAAAATGCCTGCTTGAAGTCAGAAGCAGGAGATAGCCCACCGGTGACCCTTATAAGTCAAGGCGCTACTCCCTGATACTATGAAGCCCTAAAGACTGTATGAACCTTAACCCCTTTTAGGGTTGGTGTCGTCCTTAAAGACTAAGACTTTTTGAGCAATGTTCCACGGTTACTAAATCCTAAACCCCAAACACCACAAAAGGATTAAACGCCAAAAAACTCTAAACCCCCAAAACCCTTGAATCCTAGACCTAAGAAGCCTAAATACCACAAGAGGGTTAACAACACCAAAAGCCGTAAGCCCAAACTACCAAAATCTTACACCCAAGGACAGAACAACCCCAAAACTCCATCCCCATAATCCTCTCTCGCAGGCGGTGATGGCTGCGGAATATGTCAGCTCGTTGGGCCTGTGTTCTCACCAGTAAAAGGTTCAGGTTTAGGGGTTAGGCCGAGTTTATCCAACAAGTGTGCATTTTCGGTGTTATAGTGGGTACTATTATCAAAACAGTGTAAGGTGTACCCAGTAAGCTACTAAACCGAATTCGAAGGCGCTGAGGGTCCAAGAGGATTCACTTCAAGAATTGATACTTGGCTTTAGGATATTGGTCTTGTGGGTTAATATATGGGACAATACTTGGACTC
The DNA here is from genome assembly GCA_003297005.1 of Symbiodinium sp. clade A Y106. Lineage (NCBI taxonomy): Eukaryota > Dinophyceae > Suessiales > Symbiodiniaceae > Symbiodinium > Symbiodinium sp. clade A. The sequence continues at coordinate 41,294 of BGNK01004184.1, forward strand.
CCAAATGGTTCGTCTCAACGCATTCGACAGGTGACGTGTCGACGAAAAGAGTGATCAAACAACACTGTGCACCGCAGCTTGCATGACTTGAACATCGGACCACGAGCATGCGCAATGACGCATTCGTGAAAGGACTTCCGCAAAACAACGGTTTCGACGGACCGCTTCTTACATCAACAGAACCTACGGAAACCGCCTATAAAGCCCCATGAGAAACCAAAATCGCGACATTCCTGACCAACACCGAAACAGAAACAAGGTATGAGCGGACCCAGCTAGCTAGAATCAGCTGGAAGTCGCCACTGACTACAGGAGATTCTGGACAATCCGCTTTTCAGGTGCGATTCATTAATCTACTTCTACCGATCTATCAGGTGTGAAGAACTGTCATACTAGCCTGAAGCATGGCTTCAATGCGTTTTCTTGTGTTAGGAGCCTGCGTTAAGCTTCCGCACGACAACAACATACAGAGCCTTCATACTTTCCTTTGAAGGATTCGCCAAGAAGCCATACATGAAGTCCTTCCAGGAACCCTAATTAGCCATCATCGCAAACATGCTTCCGGCACACCCTACCCCTGCCCTGTCACCGTGGAACAGATTGCGAATTCCTCACAATGGCCTGGGTTCGAGTGGAAAGCGGCTCCCCAGTAGTTGTTCGTATGATCGTCGTGCCTATGCATGGTACATACATATGTAACTATATATGAAAATACATAAATAAATGAACCCAGACCCATGTCTACATATCTACATATATATATATGATTATATATATATATATACACGTACCCAGCACGAGAAACACATATGTGATACATGTGAGTACACATGCAAATATAGATATAAAGACAGATGTGCGTACAAGTACACTTGCAAATTAAAATATAGATCGAAACATTATATAAATAAATAAATGAATATATATATATATATATATACATACATACATGTGTATACATATATATGCACACATGTATGAACAAATGGTATATACTCACACACACACATGTGTGTATGTGTATATATATATGTACATATGCATGCCTACAGCACAGAACATATTTGGGATAATTGGCGTGTTGGGTGCCTGCCCTCAACGGATATCATGGCCTAAACCCGGAGACCAAGCCCTTTCCCGACAAGTTGCAGCCACCTGGGCCCGTGGGGTTTCGGGTTCAAGGGTTTCAATACCCTTGAGTAACCCATGTACCTAAAGAAAAGGGCACGACCCTAAAGAAACTGCATTTCCATATTTTTTAAGGTCATGACCCTACAGAAACTATATTTGAGTTTTTTTGGTATCTGGGTTATCCCAGGAAAGGCTTCTTGAGCACTAATGATGTAAGCCAGCTTCCTGCAGTGCCCATTGTAGTTCCTTTGGCTTCTGTACCTGATGACACTTCTACTAGAAACTAAACCCGTATAAAGGCATTGAGCAACCTCATAGCATTCGTTAACGAACGCTTACAGGAACCCTTCATGGATTCCAACTACACCCACTTCGCCTGCGAAAACCCTGCCGCACGGAGCCGTTTACGAGTGAGCCCTAAACAACGCACTCAAAACTTATGTACTCACCCCCCCGCCCCCCCCCCATACTAACATTTCGGGGTTTAGAGACTTTGGTTTAAGGATTCAGGGTTGCAGGGTATGTGTTCTTGGTACTCAAGCAGATTACACCATTACCATAAGATCATGATGAGGCTTAACTTTTGGCCTGATCGGCTTGCGGTTTAGGGTGATAATGTCACAGGCATGGGGTTGGAGACTTGGGAGTTTCCCAAAATAGGAAATCCCAATATAGTATCTAAATAGTAGGATCCTTATTATAAGGACCCCCCAAAATAAGGTACCTCCATTTTCGGAAACTCCCACTTAACAGTTGATAAACGCGTCAGATTACAGGTGCAAAGCTTGAAGCCTAAACCTGACACCTTGAACCCCAAACCGCTACACCTTCTGTTGCCTTCTGCAACAGCTCCTGAGGAGGCAAATATAGATACGCCCCGAAGGCATGACCCAAGAACAAGAACCAACTCCAAGAAAAGGCTTTCCTCAGGGCTTCGTGTCGCGACGGGCTTCCGACATCTGAATTTGGAGTCGACCTTCTACGCAGACCACATTCACATGGAAAAAGCCTGCCCTGTCGCTTACTATCTAATACCTCTTGCTGATCGACATAATCCTGCATCACTCATAACAACCACAAAGGCCGAGGCAATGTAGGATTTTGGCAGGCATCCGCATTGCAAACAACTCAGTTTACAAAACTACTGCATGAGGGCGCTAATTCTCGAAAAGCATCCCTGAGGACAATCACTGATGTAATGTCTGCCTTTACAAGGCGTTCCGACGCTGTGTCCCTAGATCTATATCTTATACACCCTATAAACCCAAAAAACCCTAAACCGAAAACCTAAAAAAAAAACTAAACCCTAAACCCCTAAACCCCCAAACCACTAAACCCCCAAACCCCTAAACCCCTAAACCCTAAACCCCCTCGGCCCGATTCCTCTAGGATAAAACGGGGAGCTTACTTGCCGGGGGCCTCTAACTCCGTAACCGCAGCTCATACGCATTTATGGCTTCCTTATATAAGCCCTCAAAAAAGGGTAGGATATTCCGGGATACTGTAGAAAGGGTCATAGTAGGGGTTTCCGAACGTTAGGGGTACTTTGTTTCGGGGTCCTTATCATAAGGATCCTACTGATATTTCGAGTGGTAGTACGATATTAGGGCCCCTATTTCGGAGACTCCCTTGTAGCACTACCCATAGGCCCCATAGTAGTTCCTTTTTTTAGGTCCAATATTAGGGGTACCCTATTTTGGGGCCAGGATCCTACTATTATTTAGGAGACCATATTAAGGTCCCCTAAACCTTACCCATAGGCCCCATAGTAGTTCCCTTTTTGGGGTTCATATTTAGAATCCTATAAGGTAGTCCCAAAAAGGAACTACTATGCGGCCTATGGGTGGTGCTACAAGGGAGTTTCCGAAATAGGGAACCCTAATATAGTACTCTAAATAGTAGGATCCTTATTATAAGGACCCCAGGGTACCCTAAAATTCGGAAACCCCTACAATGATCCTTTCTACAGTAACCCGGAGTAGCCTACCCTTGTTTTGAAGGCTTCTATAAGAACACCATAATAAGCAACCATAAAGAAGTAGTTTATGGGGTTTTGGTACTTTTCCGCCCAAAGGGTCCTAGGTACTGTCATGGGGGATACTTCCTCAAATCAAAGTCTTGCCCAGTAAAGAAACCTTACGTTATAGGTACTTTGGACCCTTCGCGTGATCTCCAGAGCCCATCTTACCAAACCAACTTACTAAGTTCAACGAATGTCCAAGTAAGTCTAGTCTTGTTGGTCTCTTGCTAAACTGTGATAACTGCTCGCGAGTAAGATGCTCCTAGAACGCAAGAGAGACAACACAAAATGTCGGGGCGCCGTATTGCAACCAGGGTTCTAGTATTGAGATTTAACTGCAAGCTACCCAAAGGGCCCACAGTACCTATGTAGTACCTATGCAGTTAAACGTAGGGTCTCTATATTGGGGATTATCACTATGATTTGGGGAAGTATCCCCCATAACAGATAACAGTACCTAGGATCCTTTGGGCTTACCCTCGAAACCCCATCCCACAAAAGTCCCTCAACCCTGAACCCCAAGCCCTAATGACCGCGAATGAAGGGATACAACTGAAGTTATATAGAGCTGCGTTCTGTGATTCGAAACATATTCGTTAATCAAGGGCCCTAATAAAGCCCCTACGTAGACGTAGCCCCGTAAAACCCTGCAGACACCACCGGGCTTCTGCCTCAGATAGCCGTTCTGCAGCCTGCTGAGGAATTCCAGGCCTGTCGACTGCAAAGGGGTTTAGGGTTGAGGGTTTAAGGTTCAGCAGCTCCGAATAGCTGGGCGATGAAGTCTCCAAAGAATCCACCAACATCAGAAATTACGCTATTTAGGACCGAAACCCTGGGGCCATCTAAGGCCGAAACCTTAAGGCCGAAACCCTAAGGCCGAAACCCTCAGGCCGAAACCTTAAGGCCGAAACCCCAAGGACGAAAGCGTAGATGATGCCAAAACTTTAAGGCCGGAAACCCTAAGGCCGAAACCTTAAAGCCGAAACCGCCAGGCCGAAACCTAGGAGGGTTTAGGGTTTAGGGGCTCCTAATGGAAAATCCCCACCCCGCAAGGCCACGACAGACCCAAGGCCACGAAAGATGTGAACCAAGGCCGCGAAATATGACTCAAGGCCACGTAATATGACCTAAGGCCACGAAGACTACAAAGCTTAAGTTACTAAGTGGGGAGGTTTAGGGGTTTGGGGTTTAGGGTTTAGGATCGCGTACCAGAAATGCAAAAGTAACCAACAGCAGCAACTGCAATAGACACTGTGCGTCGTCCCCTAAACCCTAGAGGGTCATGCTTGTTGCAGCAAACTGAAACGGAGCGAAGCAGCCCGTACACTGTAGGGTGCTCGTGAAGGTTTGTGGTACCTCCTTGTGTGGCTGATCATCAGAGCCGACGGGGCGGACAGTATGACTAGGTAGACGATTCAAATTCTGTTTCGTGAGTTTCAGACAGCACCCCGACATAGACCCTAAGTACAGGGATTCAGGGGTTCAGGGGCTTTGGGTTTGGGGGTTAGGGACTCTGGAAGAAGCATGCATCTTCGCTTGAGGAGCTCCTCCAAAACAAAAATTGCATACATAGTATAACTTGTATGTGCGTACATGTATCTGAAAGGATACATACATATGTACATAGATACATACATACATACATACACTTTGTAGAACCCGATACAATTAGCTTTCGGGGTATTTTGTTTCGAAAGGAGCAGAACACAACCAACCTCAACATCAAGACGATGCCACAAAGAATCAACATAAATAGGCCTATACACTGTACGTACCGTGCTGGTACTGGCTTAATCAGAGTACTTGAAATCCTACTTAGAACCCAGTCCTGTGATTCCGTAGACTTTTTCTACTAACCCCTGTAACCCTCAGCCTACTCCGCCAAGCCCTGTAGCCTCATTACGAAAACCCTTCGGGTTTATGGTTTATAGTCACCCTTAAACCTTCAAGCAGAAACCATATAATTTGAACCCAGGCCCCTACACCCAGAACTCTTAACGCAAACCCTTTAAGCCTACGCCGCCAAGCCATGTGCCCTCATTGCGAAGACCCTCTAAATCACACTTACACCGTCAAAGCAGAAACCCTATAACCTGAACCCAGGCCTCTACACCCTGAACTTTCAAGTCAAACCCTCTAGGCCCAAAACTCCGAACCCTGAGCCCTAAATCCCAAACCCTCAAACCTAGGCCCTAGGCCCTAAACCGGTTTAGGGTTTAGGGTTTCCTTAACCCCAAATATAACCTACCTTTTTCAGGACTTATACCCAGAAATCATATTAAGGAACCCTAAACCCTAAACCCTAAACCGGTTTAGTTCATATTAAGGAACCCTCAAAAGGTAGGTTTCTTAGGGTCCAGGTGGGCCCCAGGAACTGAACCGCAAGCCTAAACAGCTTCATGGGTAGTTATAAGGGTTCCTTTAAGGGTCCCTTTAAAGGGATCTACAGGGATTCTATAAGGGTATAGGGTTTAGGGCCTACTTGGAGCTTCATGGGTAGTCTTAAGTGGAGTTATAAGGAGGGTTTAGGGTTTAGGGGTTTAGGGTTTAGGGTAACTGTAATTATAACCCATATTAGGCGACTTGTAACTCCACTTATAACTACCCATGAACCTCCAAGTATGCTCGTACGACTCCTACAGCCCCAAACATAGAACCCCCGCAAGAACCGCGCACCCCAAACACCACGCTGACCCTAGGGCTCCAGTTACCTAAATAGTAGGTTACTAACCATTTTATTATATGCCCCAGAAACCTACTATTTAGGTAACTGGAGCCCTATGGGGTGAGGTTGATTAAACCCAAAACCCTAAACCCAGAAACCCTATTACTAAACCCTAAACCCAAAACCCCAAACCCTAAACTCTAAACCCATTAAACCCAAAACCCCTAAACCCTAAACCAATTAAACCCAAAACACCTAAACCCCAAACCCTGAAGCCTTGATGCCAATGCTGCGCATCCATGGCCGAGATCCATGCATTGTAAGTGATCAAGGACGCCTTCACAGAAGGGAGAGTCTTAAAGTAGCATATAGGGCTAGAGATGTAGGGTTTATTTCCTACTTCTTTCCCGTTTATGAGGAATTCAGGAAATAAGGCTTTGGGATTTTGTTTTCAGGGTGTTGGGTAGGGTAGGCCGCTGCCCGGCCAAACCGAAAGGTCTGGGAAAGTCTCGAGGTTTTAGCGTCTACCTGGACCCTAAGAAACCTACCTTTTTTAGGGTTCCTCAATATGATTTCTTTATATAAGTCCTCAAAAAGGTAGGTTATTTGGGGTTAAGGTAGCTTTAGGTTTAAAGGTGAGGGTTTTGGGTTTTGGGTTTTGGGTTTTGGGGTTAAGGGTTTAGGGGTTTAGGGGTTTAGGGCTTTAGGGGCTTAGCGCTTGGAGGCTTAGTGTTTAGCTTTAGATGGGTTTCCTAGTCAACTCTCCACAAGCTTCCGCCCTTACCCCTCCATGCAAGGCGGTTCCGGGTGTATTGTCATGTTGGGCATTTCGGGCATTAATGGCATCGCGACGGCAGTGTACTCCTCGTTGAAACCGGATATAACGAAAGTGCTTACACCAGAATCAGAACACCCATTATCGGCTTCGGACACTCTGTCGCGAGCATGACGCAGGTATCAACAGTTTCGGTCCGTAAAACCCTGACCCTGAAACCCCCACACCCCTAAATCCGACACCTTGACTGTTGAACAAACCCTAAGGGTCCAAAAGACCAAGAAGACTCTGGAAAGGTTAAAACTTGACCCCAAACACCCCACCACTGTAGGAAGGAACACTGAAAAGGAAAACTCCAGAACCCAAAAGCACCGACGGCGCAGTTTTCTGCCGACTCTTCAGCACTATCTCGGGTCTTCTGCAGGAACACCGTGCATCTTGATCCTCAGAGAGCTCGCCGGTTACGGGCTCCGGGTTTGGAAGGACCCTAAGGGTCCAAGTACTCCTTATTTGCTGTTTTTGGTACCTAAAAAGGCCCCAAAGTCCTATGATAGGGAGTACGTGGACAGTCTGAAGGATGGTTAATGCCCGAATGCCCCAAAACCCTCAAAATAATTCCAAAAACCCTAAGTCTCTAAAAACCCTAAAACCCCAAACCTTAAAAACCCTTAGCCCTAAAGCCCTCAACCCGAGCACCCCAGTTCCCAAATCCCTCAAACCATGATGCCGTTTCGGAATATTGTCATGGCGAGGTGTGAGATTGCCGGTCAAGGAACCACACAACTAGATCGCAAAGTTCTGGGGACTAGGTCCAGACTTCAGACCAACCAGAATGCCATAAGGCCAAGCCCGCCATTGAAATTCATGATACCAATGTCCAATTATACGAACATGAATACAGCAGTGTTGTCAGTTGAGGCTGTTGAAGTGTAGGGCCTGTAATGATGATTAATACGACTTAATGAAGGGGATATCGGGCTTGTCCAGGTACGGAAACACCAAGTCCTCCGCTGTCCTTGATCATCCCTAAACCCTAAACCCTAAACCCTAAAGAACCCTCGAACAGGACAAGTTCCTCTTGAAGCCCGGCGACTTCAAGGGGCAGGGGACCCAGTAAGGGCTCTTCAAGGGCTCCTTAAAGGGATCTATGGGGTTCCTCAAAGGGATCTATGGGGTTTAGGGTTTAGAGCCTACTTGAAGGGGCAGGGGACTTAGCAATTTGGTTATAAGTAGGGTTATAATTAGGGTAACTTCATTTAGGGCACTTATAACCCTACTTCTAACCTACCTACTAAGTCCCCTGCCCCTTCAAGTAGACAATAGGAAAACCCAAACCTGCCCCTCACGCCCCAAATCCCCCCCCTCCGCCCCTCCAACCCTGAACCCTGCACCCCGAAAGCCTCCAAGCCACGCATAACCTACCTTTGGTTAGTACGGAATGGAAGAATGGTAGTAGTAGTAGTTATAATTGTACCCCATTCCTCCATTCCCTACGAACCAAAGGTAAGATAAGCAGCCAAAAGGCATGGCCAAGACAGACGCTTGCACAGCCGAGGAACACGATCGCAAAGTGCCTTGCTTTCGAGGTTTGAAACCCTAAACCCTAAACTCTTAAGCGTGGAACATAACGGCCTTAGTAGCTAGAATAGGGTGTTGTGGGCATATACTCGTATACTAATGAGTAATGGTTGTCAGGAAACCCGGGAATGGTATCAGTACTGTTTCAGGCTGCTATATTCAAAACCCTGATAACTCGAATTTCAGACACTAAAATCTGATATCCTTCAACATGATTCGTCTGAAGCTCCTCCCCGACCCTAGCATCCTAAAGCCGGCATCCTATACCGCAAACAGCGCAGCCCTGAACTCGAAAACTCAGCCCTGAGCTGAAGCTCAACAAATGAAGGGGTATATGATATTTGGCGTCCCCGGCGGGTCGGAAGGATGTCATGAGGAGGTCCATATTTGGGTATGTGGCTTTAGGAGGAGGAGTGGTTTTGTAACTTAGATATGATTGTTAGGCACTTGGACCCTTAGGGTCTTGATGAGTAGTATCCCCTAAACCCTAAACCCCTAAACCCTAAACCCCTAAATCCTAAAACCCTAAACCCCTAAACCCTAAACCCTAAAACCCTAAACCCCTAAACCCTAAAACCCTAAACCCCTAAAACCTACCCATGCCAAGGAACCCCGACACAAACTTCCAAGGAGTCGTATAACACACTTACCAGGACCCTCCTTGTACCCTCAAATAGGGCTATATGGTCCCTAATAGTAGGTATTTAAGGTCTAGTAGAGGGTACAAGGAGGGTCTAGGTAAACACGTGATGTAGATAAAACCTACTTCAACCCTACTTCACCAGTATGAAGCCCGAATAAGACCGTTTACCCACGACAACCTACCTTTTTGCAGCGCCCCTACAATTTCTATATTAAGTGTATAAGGAGAACCCAGACAAAAACAGGCTTTGCTAGCTTCACGCGCTCACGAAGGCACTGGAGCCCAGCACTGCTCTGTAGCTGACCACGTTCGGCGCCAATCGAGCCTTCTGGATAGGGTTTAGTGTTTAAGGTTTAGGGTACAGGGTTAAGGGTAAAGGGGTTGAGGGCTTCTTGGGTTAAAGGTTTATTGCTTATGGTTTAGGGGTTTAGGGAAGAGGGCTTAGGGTGTGGAAGTAATAGTATACCTGAACCTACCAAACCTTACTCATTTTGTAGGTTCTTTTTATCAACCCTAATACGGTATTAAAGGGACTGGGGATCAAAATAGCCCAAAAGCCTTATATGGCACGGTCTTTGGGCCCAAAAGCCTTAATATATGAGTCCTTAAATCCCCAGGGCTACAAAGAAGTATGCTTTGGTAGGTTAAAGAAGCCCTAAACCCTAAACCCCTAAACCCCTAAACCCCTAAACCTTCCTAAACCCTAAAGTAGTACATCCTTTTGGGGCCCTTCGGGCCTATGAGGTACCTACTTTGGTACTTGGACCCTTTGGGTTCTGGTTACCTTAACCCACCCAAACCAAGGAACCCTCAAGGGAGCCTTAAGGGACTCTATCTTTCAAGGGTCCAAGTAATAGTATAATATAATAATGATACCTTAATCTACCCAAAACCGCCTTTTTTGTAGGGTCCCTATAAATTCCACTAATTTGGGTTTAGAATGAGAACCTACAGAAAAAGTGAGGGTTTCCGAAAATAGGGGACCCTAATATACTACACTAAATAGTAGGATCCTTATTATAAGGACCCAAAATAAGGTACCCTAATTTTCAGAAACTCCCAAGTAGGTTCTGGGTAGGGTTTAGGTGTTTAGAGGTCGCTGGGTTGAGGCTGTTTACGGTTTTCGGGTTTAGGAGGGTCTAGGAGTCCAGAGCAGGGGGCGAGACCTTTATATCCCTAAAGCCTACCTTAACCCACCAGATCCTACTTTTTTGTAGGGTCCCTATAAATCCCATATTAGGGTTTACAATAAGAACCTACAGACAAGTAGGGTTTAGTAGGTCTAGGTAAACCCTAAACCATAACCCTATAAGTAGCCGAAAACCCTAAACAGAGAGTGTCTGGGTCATTTTTCTGTTTTTGTTGACACCCTTTTCGCCCTGCAGTTAGTTTGAAGACCAAGTTGGCTGAAGCTGTTACCCTAAGGCTCAAAATAGTCCAAAAGCTTTGTATAGTATGGTCTTTGGGGCCGAAAGCCTTAAAATATGAGTCCTTAGAGCCTAAGGGTTAGAGAGGAAAACCGCAGAAGGTTTACGGTTTGGGGATCTTAAACCCGAAGCCGAAAACTCTGAAAGCCTACCCTTAGGCTCTAAGGACTCATATTTTTAGGGATCTAGAAGGGTTCTATAGGGTTCCTTTAAGGTGTTCTATAACCCTTAGGCTCTAAGGACTCATATTTTAAGGCTTTCGGGCCCAAAGACCATACTATATAAAGCTTTTGGGCTATTTTGAGCCTTAGGGTTACAGAATTGTGAAGGGCACCCATACAACACCCGCAAAGGAATTGTCAAGGGAACCCTTCAACGGGCTGTCAGGGCAACCCTCAACAAAAAGACTCTGTAAAGGAATCCTACATCACAAACCCTGCAAACCCTATAAGCCATATAAAACCCTGAAGGCCACACAACTCCTTGTCAACGTCCGACAGAAAGGCCTAAACCATCCATTAAGAAACCAATCAACACCCTCTTATACAGCCATGAGAACCCTCCAAACGCCCCGTCAACACCCCATCAAAGCCCTATAAGAACCCGAACGCGGCCCTATAACCATTAGAATCCGTTAAAGGAACCGCTGAAATCCTAAACCCTGAACCCCTAAACCCTAAACCCCTAAACCCCTTAAACCCATAAACCCTAAACCATAAACCCCTAAACTCTAAATCTCAAACCCTACGTCGAAGCTCGAGGAGCTCTGGGGATGGATGTGAAGAGCTCCAAAGCCGCAGCCCAGTGCGAGCATTTCCTTCGAGGCAATAGGGGCCTTTATGACGGTTTAGGGTTTCGGATATAGGGTTTAGCGTATAGGGCTTAGAGTTTAGGGTTTAACTAGCATAGACTAGACTAGACTAGAATAGGGCTGTACGAGGGTTTCTTCCAGTTTCCTAGAGGAACCAAATAAGGTCACCTGTAGTCCCCACTGTAGTTCCTTTTGGGGGTTACCTTCTAGGATCCTGCATTTAGAACTGGGAAAGCCACAAAGGAACTACAATGGAGACTATAGGTAATCTTGATGGGTATATGAGGGTTACAGTACACCACGAGAAATTGTAGGTGACTAAGCTTTTGGGCAATCTAAGCACGAACATCATGCGACCCGTTAGACGCTGAGAATCCATATATCCAGCAGATACTTTGGCTTCAAAGTAGTCTTTTTCGGGTACTATTTGATCTAAAAAACATAATATTCCAAAGTTCGCAAGCTGCCTACATAGTTATTACGATTCTGATTTGGGGAAGTCTTCCCAATAACAGTACCTCGGACCCTTTAAAAATGCGGATACATGGGCCCCTTACGGACAGAGGATCTGGGGGCCCCAACATTAACGAAGACAAATCCTCAAAAACGTTCAAACCCAAACATCAAACCCAGATCGCCACATATCCCTTAATCAAAGAATATAACCCCGAAATATGGTAAGATCTCCGATAAATTTCAAGGTCTATTCCTTAATTATGAGGTGTATCCAAGTTCTAAGCGCCAAACACCAAAACCAGAAAACCCTCCACTTCAAAGCCCCAAACTCACCCTAACCTCAACCCACCCCCCCCCCCCCCCCCCCAAATAAAGGGGAAGTTTGCGGAACCTTTTGCATGTTGGACCCTCAAAACTGGGATTTCGGAGACCCCACAAGGCCCTGCCGCAAGCGTTCTGGACCCAAAACTACTTGGAGGTTCATGGGTAGATATAAGTGGAGTTATAAGTACGTAATTATAATTATAACCCATATTAGGGGACTTATAACTCCACTTATATCTACCCATGAACCTCCAAGTAGTTCATTGGGATAGTATGGAATTTGTTGATTTCTTTCCTTATTGAGTTTAAGTACCCACAAATATGTGAAGTGATACCCACCTGTGACGAAGAAAAGAGACTCCATGGGTTAAAAGCCCGCAAACATCCTGTGCAAAACCTGCATGCGGTTTAGGGTGCAGGGTGTACCTGTGACCCCAAACCCTACAAAATAGTAGGTTCTGACCCCTTAATTAGAGGGTAGAACCCTGAAAACGGTAGGTTTTTGGAGCCCCAGGTAGGGCTTACTTCATAAGCCCTTCACAAACACCCGTTCCAACAAAGAGCAGCTCTGAAAGCCCTATTAAAGAAAGCTCCCCGAGCTCCTCGAAGGCCTACATCAGCCTTATACTTAGTTGCTGGGTTCATACCTTAAGGACGAAATGAACCCCAAAAGGGTTTAAGGTTCATATACCATATAGGGATTCATAGTATATGGCCGGGTATAGGGCCCCTACTTTTAAGGGTCATTTGGCCCTTCAGGTAAGCCCCCCCCAAATTGACTTTCATTTCTATACGGGGCAATACTATCCCATAAAGTGTAAAGAGCACCCACCCAGCTGCTAAGGTATACAAGCTTCATAAATCCTGTGAGGCAGCCCCATGAAACCGCCGCAAAAACCTTTCCGAGATTAACCTGTATAGAACGCATTAGCCCCATACAAAAACATTACAAGACCCATATACGAGCATTCTATATACCACTGACGATAAAACGCTATAAAACCCGTTCAACCCATGGAGATGCAAAGCAAGCACCTGAAACACCGTATAGAATCCTTGCAGAGCACTGTGACACCGAAAGCACAATTACAAACCCCTCATAACCCTAAGACTCCATGTGCCCTTATAGTAGGTACTGTGGCCTTAAAAGGGTCCCTATATGGGTACTTTAAGGCCTAAGTACAGTACCTACTATATGGGTACATGGAGCCTTTGGGAACAGCTCAAGCCACACGCAAACATTCGTCCCAAACATCCGATGCATATGCCTCCAACCCTAAGCCCTAAACCCCAGAACCCTAACCCCTACTTGAAGGGGCAGGGGACTTGGTAAGTTGGCTATAAGTAGGGTTATAATTAGGGTAACTCCATTTAGGGCACTTATAACTCTACTTATAACCTACTTACTAAGTCCCCTGNGGGGACTTGGTAAGTTGGCTATAAGTAGGGTTATAATTAGGGTAACTCCATTTAGGGCACTTATAACTCTACTTATAACCTACTTACTAAGTCCCCTGCCCCTTCAAGCAACCCCTAACCCCTAAACCCTAACCAAACAAAAACATGCGCGACCAGGACAGAGCTTCTCACAGGCGCTGATGGCTGCGTTGTAGCTGATAACGTCCGGGGGGATCCTGCATCTGCGGATTTAAGGATGTCTTTAAGGGTTTCCTCTATAAGGATTGCTGTAAGGAGTTTATAAGGTTTGGGATCACTTGTCGGAGTTTCATGCTTCTCGGATTTCGATTCTGCCTTTGTTTATGGACTTTGCAATCCTATATCTGGGAGGTAACAGCCTAGTTTACCATTCAAGGAACCCAACACTGGACCGAATGTAGGGCTTTTTAAGGCTTCTTTCAAAACGTCCTGGAAATGTTTAGGGTCCCATCATGTCCCATCTTCATAGCTCTTAGGACTTGTTTGTATATGTCTTGGGTTGGGCTTTTGGGGTTCAGGGTCGGGTTGTTGCAGCTTTTGTTTGTCTACTGAACCGAATGTACCGCTAGAATTCCCGTATAAGCGCCGCGAATGCTTCCCTTGGATCCGGCCCTAAGCCCTAATGTATTTTGCCTCATTTAGCACTTCATATGGGGAATATATGTGGCACGGCACCGAGAGGCCGCACGGCTCGTCACGGACGCCGCAGCGGCACTTGTATCACAATTATGCTGACGGCCGTGCGATAGAAGGAAGGAGTTAGAATTAAATTATAGCTAGTCCTTGGCACGATTTAGTTGCATATAGAGGAGCAGCAGCAGCAATTGATTGGGTCCCATGATACGCCAGCCCAGCCCCACCAGCACCGGCAGGCGGGCCCCTGAGAGGAACCCTAATGGTAGCCTTGAAGGAAGTCCCCCAATCGCCTGGATCGCTGCAGTTTGCGAAAGATCTCCAGAGCGAGAGTCCACTCGCCCCCCTTCTCGCAGGAGCTGATGGTGGTGTTGTAGCCTGGACTTTCAACTATCGATCTGAATAAAGATATACACAGATATCTATCTGTCTGTCTGTCTGTCGGTCTGTCTATCTACTGCTAACTATCTATCTAAGCTTGTCTATCTATCTATCTTTCTATCTACGAACATGTAGTTATGTGTGTATATATATATATATATATATATATATATTTTTCCTATGTGTGTCAATGTAGAGTATGGCATACATCTGAGTGTTGTAGGTGTATATATATATATACCCTTACCTACCCAGCTTTACTAGCCTCAAGGGTCCAAGTACTCATTATGTTCGGACTTTGGAGCCTGTTTGGGTACCAAAAGCAATAAAGAAGGACTACTTGGACCCTTAGGGTCTTGTAAACCGTAAACCCTAAAGCCTTATAGGATCCCGTCAAGGGACCCTATTAACAGAACCCTAACCCTCAGGGTCCAAGTACCTACTTATCATATACTCTCCAAAACAGTAACCTACATGACTAGTACCCTAAACCCAAGTACCTGATTGTTGATTGGGTCCTTTGGACCGCCTTCGGGTGACGGTAAGATTAGCAAAAGCCAGAGGGCCGATCAAGTTGGGCACCAGCTGAGCGGAGGGCATCGACCTGAACCTGACTTTGAGTTTAGGGGTTTTGGGTTTTTGGTTTAGGGTTGGGCTTTTGGCTTGGGTTAGGGTTTAGGGTTTAGGGTTGTGGGTTTAGGGTATAGGGTTTAGGGTTTGGGGTTTAGGGATTGGGGTTTTGGGTTTAGGGTTTAGGGCTTAGGGTTTAGGCTTTAGGGTTTGGGTTTAGGGTTTTGCGCGGGGAGGTTTTTGAAATTTATTGGAAATTCGGGCTCTGGTGGAGGGGGGTTCTTGGGAGTTCGGGGCTTTGGGGCTTCAAGGTTGGGGAAGTAGAAGGATTCAAGGGTTTAAAAGGCTTACGTTTCTAGGTTCCTGAGTAACCCCTTTATAATAAGGGTACCCTTTTCCCTACTATTTGGTTTCTAATAATAAGTGGACCCTATAAAAAGGGCAAAAGGGTAGTACTCAGGAACCTAGGTTTTGGGCTTCGGAGTTGAAGTAAGGTTAGGGCCTTCAAAACACGGCTTTTGCGAACCTTTGGAACGGCTGCCTGAACCTGGACTTGAGCCCAGACCTTCCAAAATCCCTTAATCAAGGAATATACCTTATATCAAAATAGGGATCCTATTATAGTTTAAGGTATATTCCTTAATTAATTTAAGGGATTTTGGAAGGCTGGGAGGTTTCTGGAATGCCCTAAACCCTAAACCACGGTTTAGGGTTTCGGGTCTTCGAGAAGCCTCGAGGGTCTACTATGAGGCATCTACAACGTTTCATCTTCTTAGACACGGTTTAGGGTTCAGGGTTTAGGGTCTTGCTGTGCGAGAATTGTAGAGGTAAGGGAAGTTGCGATTAACAAACCATGCAGGCGATCCACAAACTATCAACATCTTTTCTGGCGTTGATCGTGTAAGTTACGGGGTTTATTAATCCCGGGTCCACAGTACACACCCAGAGGGTCCAAGTACCCAAACAGTATGGGCTTCAAGGTCCAAAAAGCATTCAGAGCATGGATTTTAGGACCTGAAACCCTACTGCTTGGGTACTTGGACCCTCTCCCAAAGGGTCCAAGTATCATTATGGTATACACTTAGACCCCCAAAATACCCCATAAGTACATACCATAATGATACTTGGACCCTTTGGGTCTGGGACAAACAGCGATGTTGAAAAGTTGGCGGCCACAGGGCTTGCGGAGGCCATCTTGCGCACACTTTCCATTTTTGAGCGGAGTCACAGACCCCTAAACCCTAAACCAATGAACCTTAAACCCTAAACCCTAAAGCCCTACCTTAAACCCTAAACCCTAAACCCCTAAGCCCTAAACCGTACCTGTGGATGCAAAAACCTACTCTTTTTAAGGGTTAGACCCTCTAATTAAGGGGTCATAACCTACCATTTTGTCGGGTTTGGGGATACAGGTAAACCCCAAAACCCCAAAACCCCTAAACCCTAAAACCCCTAAACCCTAAACCCCCTAAACCCCTAAACCCAAACCCCAAAACCCCTAAACCCTAAACCCCTAAACCCCTAAACCCCTAAACCTCTAAACCCCAAAACCCCTAAACCCAAAAACCCTAAACCCCAAAACCCCTAAACCCCAAAACCTGCACTACTGTAAACCCAGAAGTCGCCGCCAGGGAGCAAGTTCAAAGCCGCTTGCCATTGAGCGCCCTTCTCCTTAGAACCCAAATCAAATAGGGTTTAGGGGGTTTAGGGTTTTAGGGTTTAGGGTTTGGGGTTCCCCTTAGGTGATATTATACGAAAAAGCAGACATAATGCCTAAGAGCAATAAAGTCTCGCAAGAGGTGATGGCTGCATTGTAGGTGATGTTGTCCTGGGCTTTGAAGTAACCAGGGAGAAAGTATGAACTTTTATTTCATAGTGGCTCCCCCGCTAAGTAGCAGCTCCAGAAAAAAGCATTAAAGTATGGTACTCCCAAGCCCAGTGTCAGGCGTGAGTTTCATGGTCGGCATGGAATTGAAGATATGCAAAGCCTTGACTGCAAAGCTTGTTAAGTACAGGAAAAGCTGAGCAGCAGGCCTTACACCTAATTACACCACAAACTTATAGATGAACTTACCTACCAAGAGGGTCCATATACACTATGGCATAATGGTGGTGAATATGGACCCTCTGGGATACTAAACTCCAAGGAGCCAGCTGCCACCGCCCACCCTTCTCGCAAGAGCTCAGGAAAGAGCTGCAGCTGATGACGTCGGGAGCCATCTTTGCTTCCTGCAGGTTGGGGATTTGTGGATTTAGGCTTCAAATGAAGCCTTAAAGGAGACCTAAAAGGAATCTGTTGAAAGCTGACTGTCTGCGTGCCGAGGCCTTGAGTGGATCTGTGGATCCAGATGTTCCGGCATATGTAAGCAGGCTTCAGAGTCCCACTAGCTGTAAGGCAGTGCATGCTAAGCAT
>BGNK01004185.1:1488-54644 GCA_003297005.1 Symbiodinium sp. clade A Y106
CGTACCATCGACTTTATGTTGAGCCACCCCTCCCTCGCGCCTCTCTCTCGGGAGCAGGTCCCAGGCCCAGGGGACCACGACGTTGTTGCTTACAGCCTGCCTGGTTTTGGGCCCCTGCCGCACACTGCCTGTTGGCGCCGCTGCGCGCCCCTCACGCCTTCACCTGACCCTGTTTTCAGTCTTCCAGCGGCCTTCGACGACGCTGTGTCTGGTGAGGACCTTGACCTTGCTTGGAGTCTTCTTTCCTGTGCTGCGGAGGCTGCNCCCCTCACGCCTTCACCTGACCCTGTTTTCAGTCTTCCAGCGGCCTTCGACGACGCTGTGTCTGGTGAGGACCTTGACCTTGCTTGGAGTCTTCTTTCCTGTGCTGCGGAGGCTGCCCTCGGCGCCCAAGGCCCTGCCACAAGAGCCGCTGAGCCCCGCCTCTGCCTGCGTGACCCCATGGGTAGCTCCCGTGCGCCTCGCTGCCAGTCTTTGCTTGAGCGCAAGCTGCGCCGCCTTGCCCGCCGCACTGCTGCCCTAGCCGACTGTTCTAACCACGAGCGCCCTGGACTTCTATCCAACATTGCCTCTTTGACTGCAGACCTCCCGCCGTCTGTTGCGGCCGCCTTGCCTTTAGGCCCTGAGGTTNCTGCTGCCCTAGCCGACTGTTCTAACCACGAGCGCCCTGGACTTCTATCCAACATTGCCTCTTTGACTGCAGACCTCCCGCCGTCTGTTGCGGCCGCCTTGCCTTTAGGCCCTGAGGTTCTCCATGCTGCTGCCGACGCCCTTTCTGCCAAGTGTGCTAAGGACCGTCTGGCGCGCTGGAAGCTTGCGGTGCAGGATGACATCCCGCGCCTTGCCTCTTGGATTAAGCGTGACCCCCNTCTCCATGCTGCTGCCGACGCCCTTTCTGCCAAGTGTGCTAAGGACCGTCTGGCGCGCTGGAAGCTTGCGGTGCAGGATGACATCCCGCGCCTTGCCTCTTGGATTAAGCGTGACCCCCCGGCCTCCCCTGCAGGCCCCCCGCTCTCTGACGCAGCTCAAGCCGAGTTTTGGGCCTCTGAGTGGGAGAGTCGGTGGAAGGCTGGCTTCACTGACCTCGCTGCCCTTGACCGCCTCAGCTCCTGTTTGCCCCAGCTCCCTCCTGCAGACCTTCAGGTCACCGCTGAGCAACTCCGTGCTGCCGTCCTTAAGGCCTCTCGCACCGCCCCGGGTCTTGACCAGTGGGCCCCAGCTCACTGGCGCCACCTGCCTTTGGCCTTCTTTGAAGCTTTGGCTGCTCTTTGGCGGCGCTGCCTGGACTTGGGCAGGCTTCCTGCCCCGTGGCGCCACGTGCGCATTGCCTTGGTTCCCAAGCCTGATGGCTCCCGTCGGCCTATCGCTATCGCTGCGCTGGCCTACCGGGCGGTCATGACGGCCTCCATGCGTGCCCTCAGGCCCTGGATCCTCTCGTGGGTCCCTGCTGCGTTGTGTGGTGGCGTTCCTGCCCGCCACCCCGGCCTCCTTCACGACCGCCTGTTTGGTGCCATGAGCCTTGCTCGTTCCCACCACCGGGACCTCTTCTGTGGTACTAAAGCTGACGTTCGCCGGTGTTTTGACAGCATGGACTTTGAGGTTACCTTTCGTGTCTTTGCGCGCCTGGGCGCCCCGCCTGGTCTTACGGCGGTCCTGCGGCACTTTTACTCTGTGCAGCTTCGGTGGTTTTCAACTGGTGGCACTGTGCACCCTACCCCGGTAAGTCCTGAGCGCGGCCTTCTGCAGGGCTGTCCTGCCTCGCCCTGCCTGCTCAACGCCACGATGACCTTGTGGGTTCTTNGGTGGTTTTCAACTGGTGGCACTGTGCACCCTACCCCGGTAAGTCCTGAGCGCGGCCTTCTGCAGGGCTGTCCTGCCTCGCCCTGCCTGCTCAACGCCACGATGACCTTGTGGGTTCTTTACGTTGCTCTTCGGGCTCCCTCTGTTCACACTGGTGCTTACCTTGACGACCGTACCCTTTGGACAGTCGGTGAGGCCTCCGCTGACCCCCTGTGTGCTGCCGTGCGTGCGGGTGCCGAGGTTGACGCCGCCACTGGCACTCTCCTCCACCCTGACANTTACCTTGACGACCGTACCCTTTGGACAGTCGGTGAGGCCTCCGCTGACCCCCTGTGTGCTGCCGTGCGTGCGGGTGCCGAGGTTGACGCCGCCACTGGCACTCTCCTCCACCCTGACAAGCTGGGCTGTTTTGCCCTCTCGCCTGTGCTTCGCCGCCAGCTTGTGCCCCTTTCTGCAGAACTGGGGCCGGTGACGACTTCCCCCCGCCTCTTGGGCATCCAGTACTTCTTTGGTGGCCGCGCCCTCTGTGCGCCCTCNTCGCCTGTGCTTCGCCGCCAGCTTGTGCCCCTTTCTGCAGAACTGGGGCCGGTGACGACTTCCCCCCGCCTCTTGGGCATCCAGTACTTCTTTGGTGGCCGCGCCCTCTGTGCGCCCTCGGCCGACATCGACCACTGTGTTGCGCACCGCTGTCGGAAAATCGCCAAGGCTGGGCGCTCACTTAAGCTTCGCCGGTTTTTGGTTGTGCTTCTTGTGGTTTCCCTTTTCAGGTGGACTGGCCCGTGGCACCGCTACACTGCCAAAGCTACTGCCCGCTGGGCCACTCAAGTCGAACAAGCACTTTGTGGAGACCGCCTTGCCCACGGCCGCTCTACCCTCCTGCTTTGGGGCGCTTTGGGCTCCCCGGAGGCACACCCTGGTTTCGCTTTNGCCCGCTGGGCCACTCAAGTCGAACAAGCACTTTGTGGAGACCGCCTTGCCCACGGCCGCTCTACCCTCCTGCTTTGGGGCGCTTTGGGCTCCCCGGAGGCACACCCTGGTTTCGCTTTACACTTTGAGGCTTTGCGCCACGCCTGGCGCGCTGCTGGCACGCCGGTCGCACTGCTGCCTTGCCCTCGCCTCCAGGCTGCCCTGGGCTTCTTCTCCTGGACTTGTCCTGAGCCGGGTGTTTGGTCCACTCCCTTTGGCTCCTTGCGTCTCGGCTGGGACTCTGAAACTTCCCTGCGCCTCCTTGCGACGCGCTCCTGGCACCGTGTGCTCTGGACGGCTGACAAGAAAACCTCCCTGCCACTGGCGGCCGGGGTCTTTCCTTCCTTCGCGGCACACCGGGCTGCTCCTGTTGACTCTGACCCCTACCTGCTTCGTGTTTTGGTTGGCGCGGCCGCCGACGCGCGCACTCTTGAGAGAGCTACCCACAGCAACGACACAGCCTGTGCTTGTGGCCACCCGGTCGCGACGCGCACGCACCTTACCTTTCACTGCGACCGACAGCCGTGGTCACATGACTTGCGCTCGGAGGCGGAGCGCCGGCTCATGCTGCCTCTGCTTCACATGCAGCCTGCGAGGCTTGACCCGGTTCTGCCTCCTCACACGCTCCTGGCCTTCCTCTCTAGTCAGCTCCGCCTAGGGGTTTCTAGGGTTTGCCTGGCTTTAGACGGCGGTTGCTTAGATCCCTCTAAGACCCCCCTNGACCCGGTTCTGCCTCCTCACACGCTCCTGGCCTTCCTCTCTAGTCAGCTCCGCCTAGGGGTTTCTAGGGTTTGCCTGGCTTTAGACGGCGGTTGCTTAGATCCCTCTAAGACCCCCCTGGTGCACCGTTCTGCTTGGGCCGTCGTTTCAGTTGATGGCTCCTTCACCTGTGGGTCTGCCTTGTATGGGGCGGACCAGTCGGCTGCCTATGCTGAGCGCACGGCTCTCTGGCACGCTGCCGCTGCGGCCCACCAGGTTGGCATCGACATCGCGCTGCTCATCGACAACCAGGCGGTCGTCCGTCGCCTCCAGCGGGGCCTTACGGGGTCCACGGCGGGCGATGCAGCCCTCTTTTGGCACCAGCTTTTGGATCGGTGGCGCCCTTCCTCCCGCGTTGCCTGGATCCCTTCTCACGATAAACAGCCTGCATGGCGGCCCCCGCCCAACTTTCCTGACACAGCGACCTGTCGTCGCGCCAATGCCTGTGCCGATGCTAAGGTCACCCAGCTGCTNCAGCGGTGCCACTCGGCACAACGTGCAGCTACGCTGCCTTTTTGGGAGGCCTGCAAGGCCTCGTGGTTTGCCTTTGACTCCTGGCGCAACTAGCTTTGACGGTGTGCTCGCGAAGACCCAATCTGTTAAACACACTGCGGGCCGTGAGCTTTCCTGCCGCATTTTGCGGCTGCCGGTGCGCGTCTAAACTACCTTCGGGAGCAGGTTGACGTGTNAGACCCAATCTGTTAAACACACTGCGGGCCGTGAGCTTTCCTGCCGCATTTTGCGGCTGCCGGTGCGCGTCTAAACTACCTTCGGGAGCAGGTTGACGTGTTTTACAACAACAACAACAGGTTTCCTGGAGTGGTCGTGGCTGGTGCCGCGTGGAGAGGGCAGTGCGAGAGCTGTCGATTCATGGCGGCAATTGGATCCTTGCAGCTCGGCTCGCCAGCATTGCATCTATACCTTTTGTATGTTCGGCTTTCCGCACTAACCCAAAGTAAGGGATGTGGAAATTTGACTCACGTGTATGTAACTGAATCTTGAGGGGTTGCTGGGGAACCGAGGTAAAAAGTGCGAAGCATCAGGAGATCATGGCACCTTTGACCTTGGACCCACCGGGAGAGGGCACCTTCGCCGTGGAACGTGACCGTGCGGCAGTTGCTCCAGTGCTCAGGCACAGGTGTTTTCGATGTATAAGGGGTGAGACACTAGACAGATCCACTATTTGATGGCCTCTTGGAGTTCCTCTTAGAGGGCTAGAGAGGGGAAGCTTTTCCAAAAGCATGACCCTGCACAGGCATGTCTTGAAGGCGAAGCTGACCACGTACCTGGAGCAAGGCGACTTCACCAGCTACCGCATACTCCTGAACCAGCAAAGCGCCCGCCTGAGGGGCTTGCCAGCAGAGCCGAACGACAACTTGGTGCCGGGCTTCCAAGCTGTCCCGGATGCTCCGAAGCATCAGAGGGCAGTGGCACAGTTCTTGCATGAGAACGGTTTTTGCCATCCCCTGGAGCGTGACGCAGCTGGCTGGTCTGTCCTGTGTTATGCTTCGATGCGGGGAGACCCCGTGCTGGTCCAAGCGCTACTCCGTTGCAAAGCAGATCCCAATGACAAAGTCACCAAGGCTCAACCACAGCTCGGCATTGATAAGGGAACCCCAGTGCTGGGCCTCTGCACCAAGTTCAAGAATCATGAGGCCATGAAGCTGCTAATTGCGGCTGGCTCCCGGATCAGCGTGAGAGGTGTGCTTCAGACAGCGCTGAGCTGCGCATGCTACGTGGACGATGCAGAGGCGGTGCACTGCCTTTGTGCTTCGCGGGGTGATCCCAACGAGAAGAGTCCCTTTGGCGTGTCCGCCTTACGCCAGGCCTGCATCACGGGCTCCTTGCATGCGATGGCTGCACTTCTGGAGCGCACCCAGAACTTAGACGTATCTCTCTCCCTGCATTGGGTGGCTATGGGACAGCGCAGCTCTGCCAAGGCCTTGGCTGCTTAGCCTTAAGAGGATTTGGGGAGTCTATGATGCTATAGCTGCTATAGCTATACTAGGTATCGATTTGGGCTGGTTTCAATTTCCCTTATTGTTTAATACTACAGAGCCCTAATCATCAATAATTTTGGGGGCTGTTGAAATCGACACCTAGTTTACCAAAGAGCCCTTGGGAGAGTTTCAGAAGTTTTCGAAGTTTTTGTAAGCCCTGTACCGGAGACGGTGTCTTGCAGCGTTTTGCTCTCTGCCAGTCCGTCGGGAATTTGAAGATAAATCGAAATCAAGCGGAGAGATTTCAAAACACCATACATAAAACACCTTTATATAGCCGGCTCTCAGGCTGAGAAATTAAGATAGGTTTCGCCAGAGCAACACTGTCCCCTGATAGCCTTATCGTGCGAATAATAAGTAGAGTACAATGTACCCTAGAGCAATTATCTGGGCCTCTACATTACCCACTCTATCCGACTCTTAGGATTTGCTTATCCGAGCTCGAGCGGACGTGAACGAGCAGTACAGGCCCAAGAGGATGAGTGCACTAGGGCTGCTGCCCGGCAGCATTCCGGAGTTTAAGACTCAGGGAGGATGATGGATATACGGGTTTTGAGGGTTTAGGACTAGGGTTCTGGGATGAAGACCAGGGTTTAAGGGTTCAGCGGGCTAGGACTCAGGATTCAGGCTTTGGTCTCCAACACGTCTCAACTGCGTACATACCTACAAAGAGACACACCCCCATGAATTCCCCCATGCATGCATGAATGCATGCATGCCATGCATGCTTATGAAAAAATGCATACATGATACATGCATAAATACATGCATACATACTATGCACATATTTACAGATTTATGGCTGCTTGTTGAGGTCTTAGGGTGGTCAGGCTTAGGGATCTCCACCCTCGCAAGGCCCCAGATCTTGAAAACTTCCAGTTGTTCACACCAAAACGAAGCAACAAAACGTCTTTGGCCCCGGGGCGATCTCACGCGATGTTTTGGCTAAGGTTTATCCTGTACCTCCTCCCAATCTGGGATGATAGTCGTACTTACCATGTTCTGATGCGTCTACCACAGAACTGCAGTCACCGTAGTCACGCCGTGGTGAACACGGTGTAGGGGTCACTAGAACTCCAGAGGTGTGGGACGTGCGTAAGTCTTTTCTGCGAGGTCGAAACACTGATCCCTTCAATGCTAACTCCAACACAAACCTTACCTTGAATCTTACTCTCCTAACCTCCTCGCCCTAACCCTAAAGCATAAACCTAGCCCAGCCCCTCAGCCCTTCTGTGCCCCTTGAACCTCTTAGGGTTCAGGGTGCGACCCACGCAAGGTTTTGGCGCCTTAAGGGCTTCCAGTACCGAGCCGGTCGGAGAACTACGCAGTTGCGCGGGGTAGGTCGGGGGGTTTAGGGTTTAGGGGGACGGGGGAAAAGAGCTCAACAAAAAACTACTGGAGGCAACAACTCCGCAAATTCCCTCCGGGGTTATACTTGTGGGGTTCACGGTCTGCAAAACCATATGAAGCTCCGGCATATATGCGCGCTGACTAGTAGGGTTCCTGGATAGTGGGCCGGCCGGAAAGGTCGAGACTCCCAGATATTTCCAGATCACTGGGAGTACTCCCTGACGGGTTCATACTATAGGGGTCTAAATAATCACCTATACTATTTTGGGGGTTCCTTATTATGGTTATAGTATGATGGGCCCCAAAGCCCTATTCTAATTATTAAGGCCCCTATATTGCATTGAGGGTTTGAGGATTTCATTGATTCATGCGTCTTGTTTTTGGGGAGATCCAGGTTAGGGTTTTGAAGGGGTCCAGATATGGTGTCGAAGTTTTACTCTTGTTGTTAGTTAATCTGAAGAGACATGGGAAGACTATGCTACGATTTGGATTTGGAGCCCCGGCGAGGGCATTGTCACTGCTGCAGACATTTTTAAAAGCGGTGTTGTTATTTACATACTCGGGTGCGAAATGGAGAGTCCCCGACCGCGAGCACATATGAGCGTCCACCCGTGTTCAGCCTTTGCTGCGAAAATCTCTGGCAGGCTATCATCACTATGGCGCCACACCCCTGATGATTGCCATCATCTGCGGAAGCTTGTCTGAGAGCATGGGAGGGTTTATGTCCAATGGTCTCGGTCGCTTGTGTTCGGCGGGTTCGCCGTCAACTCAAAAGAGTGTGTGTAAGATTTTTAGCCGGATAAACACAAAAAGCCCCAGAACAAAAGGCGCGTAGGTTTTACAGGGTTTGCTTAAGGGTTCAGGGTAGGACTTTGGTTCACGGGGGACCCAACGACCTAACAAACATACGGATCTCAGAAATCACGTTGCCGGAACTGCCGGAAGGGCGGCTGTACACCCAAGTGTGCCTTGTTCGGTCTGTTCATGTTTGGCGATTACAGGTGAGTTTCAGATCATGTCGAAAGTGTAAAGTGTGGAGTGTAGGATCCTTATTTACTTTCAATCAGTTAGCCAAATCCTACCCCAAACTTTAAAGCCCGAAATCTTGCTTGGAAGGAAACTACGAAGCAGCTGCCGCCCTTATGGTCGCTTGGATCTGCGGAAGGCTTATCGGATGTTTAGGTAGGGGTCAGGATACGAGCGGTCTCTTGAAAAGTAATAAGAACGTTTGAAACAGATGAGAAGTTTTTCATGTAAGCTGCATACGGCAGAATTAAACTCCTGCGCTCTACACCGTCACTGTTTGATTCGGGGTCCAAGTGCTTGTTATGTAAAGTTTTCGGAGTTTCCACCTCCAAACCCCATACTCAAGACCTCAACACCCAAACGGCAGTCACAAACCGTTCACCCTAAAAAACCTGAACACCTAAACTAAACCCAACCCCTCAGCCTCAATCCCAAGTTCGAAACCCCCCAAAATCCCAAACCCTAAACCCTAAACCCTAAACCCCAATCCAAACCCAGAAGGTCAGAGGGGCTCGGCTCGACTTGCGCAACTCCCGGCACCGGACTGCGGCCGATCTCGCGCGCGAGATGTCCTCGCCAGACTACCTGTGCCCTGGTATTTTGGGGGTCTCGGGTGGAGGTCTTCCTAGGTTTATGCCTTGTAGGATTTAGGCTAGAGGGTCGAGTCTGCATGGGGCTTTCAGGGTTTAGGGTGGAGGGTTCAGGGTTCAGGCTTTGTATTGTTTGGGAGGAGGGTTTTAAGATTACCACAAGGATGTCATTCCGGGCCAACATGCCGCCACAAGGGTTACTAGGCTTCCTAAAATCTTGAAACTCGTAGTTCTTGCATTGACGTCGCCGCTGAAGGATGGCAGCGTTGGGCGGCCACATGGCGTGGTGCAACTCTCTTGTCGCACATGCACTGATGTGAGCTGCTTTAAACCTTCCAAGTGCTCAGGGGTGGGCCGCAAACCACCCATGTTGCCAAGTTGTCTAGCTTGGGGGCACATGTGGACCCCATAACGAGGGACCTTTGTCTTTGCCCTCGTGCAAGTGCGGAGGCCACGAGAGGTTGTAGCAAACGGGTTATATAGGAGCTTGAATAACCAGTAGGGTTAGCAATTTTCCCTTATTGTTTCCATGAGTATTCTTCCTGGACAGCGGATGCGGTATTGACCGTGGAAAAGGCATGTGATCAAAGAGCCCGCAGCACCCCTTCCTTCAACACCTTTGTGGCTTCCACTCAGCATAGCTTGGTGGCTTCTGCTGCACGAAGTGCAATCCAGCAGCCGCCAGACCCGCTACATCCCGCTACTCACTCGTTGATCGATGAAAAAAGCTTGGGGAATCAGAGACCGCCACCCGCTCGATCCGGAAAAGGCATACAGGTGCCCCAGTCTGCAGAGCTGCCAAATCCGCCTTTGTCCAAAACCCAGCCAATCCGTGAGCACACCAACTTCGGAAACTGCTGATGACTTATGAGTCTCACCGCAACAGCGAAGCTGAAGCTGAAGGTCTTGGACTATAGGAACATGCTACCGGAGAACACCTGTGTTGTTGTTAACCTCAAACTCGTAGTTTCTATGAAAACGCAGCATGGCAATGTGAAAGGCGACCGAAGAGTCCGGATTCAGTTTAAAAGCCATCAGGAATTCAGAACCATGTGGGCAGTACGGTACTCGTACTTTTAAGTCCGGTTGGTGCCTACCAAGCAGAGGCTTCAGTCCAGCACACCTTTATTGAAATTGTCCAAGCCATAACCAGAAAACCAACAGCTCAAGTCTCAAAAACCTGAAACTTTTACCACACTATATAGACCCGAAGCCTAAACCCTAGCCCTCATAGCCGCGAAAACCCCGAGAGCCAGAAGACGGCTTGCAAGGCAGCCCTTCGGTGAGCAGATGATAAGTGGACGCAACTCACCCCACCAGCCACTCGTTTCAGCAGGGCTTATACGCTATAGTCTCCTCAGGATTTAGTCTTGTTGACATAAAACCCAAGAGAGTGTTAAACATACTATTTTTATTGTGGTTCGAAAGGGAGGTATAATAGGGTTCAGGGCTTTTTTACGGTTCACGGTTGCTCATTGGCTGGCAGAGCTTGGTGTTTGATGTAACGGCTTGGCCTTTGAATCCCAAAGCAAGGGTTAAGGGGCCTTTGCCTGAATGGAGCCGCCTGGTGGTTCCATGGTGGTTGAGGGGCGGTTTAGGTTTTAGGGGTTTAGGGTTCCCTGGTTTGGTAACATGTGTTTTTGGTCTCGAGATGAAGTCCACCAGGTGCCTTTCACATCAGAGATTGTGGCATGCCTTCTTAAGATAACTCTAGAGTCTAGATGTGCTTTTGAGGTGAACTCTCAACACGAAGCCAAAGCACTAATCCAACATGCCAAGCGTGCGATGCAAAATGCAGAGCAGGCACAAGGCATCCCAGTCGGGCTTGAGGGTAGATCGCTCAACTCTAAAACGCTGAAGCCTTCACCCGAAAACTTGTTCCCTCAACTCGATGCTTGGGATGAAGGCTAGAGGACTTGCGGTTTAGGGTGGGCTGTGGAAGGCAGCGCAAAGTTAGGGACGTCCTATCACAAGGATCGGTAATGAGCGCCCTTCATCGCCTAAACTCTAAACCTCGCAAGCTCAAAAGACCGCCAAAGCCCTGCAGCCCTATTCCCCCCTAGGGCCGAAAGCTCAATTGAAACCTATAGACTATTAGACACGAAATGACCCGAAGACAAACCCTTAACTCCTACAGCCCAACCGCCAAAATCGCGAACGTTTTACGGGCCCTTAACGCCTAGGCCTTATTGGAACCCCTACTAAAGCCCCAAACACTAGAACCCTTTAACCCTAAACCCGAAACCCTTAGCCCTAAAACCTAAGCCCTAAACACTACCAAAGCCCAAACTTTGGAGCACAAATTTTCGAGGTACTCGCCGTTCCAGCTGGAGTACTTGGAGGTTTCATCGGGCAAGGGTTTCTAACGGTTTAGGGCTTAGGGGTTTAGGGTTTAGGGCTTGAAGGGTTTAGGGCTTTAAGGGTTTAGGGGTTTAGGGTTTCTAAGGGTCGCTGCAGACCGGTTGCAAAAGGGTTTCTAAGGGTTTAGGGGCTTTTGTAGAACTTGGGTCAGGATTTTTGAGCTTTCGCCAGTGTATTTCTGAGGTGCTGGACTCGTTTTTTCAATTGGCTTTGAGCTTCCTTTCAGGGTTCCTTGAAGGGGCTTGGTTCCTAGAATGGGTCAGGACTTCTTAACCTAGGTTTGAGGGGCTTCAACGGTTTAGGGTTTACTGTAGGGGTTTGGGGTTTAGGGCTTTTTGACAAGTCCATTGCTTCAACAAAGAGGAAAGAGGGCTTTAACGGTTCGGAGTTAACTTTTCAAAGTTGAAGCGCAAACTTGGCCACCCCCTCGGTTCGGACATGGGGTTCACTTTGACTTATGGGTGCGAATGGGTGGGGACATGGCCCTGAGCCACAGGTTGCCATAGCGGCCATAGCGATCCTGCTTGTGCGTTGAGTTTGTCAAAAGAGGGGCCTTCATAATTACCAATACTATTTTGGGGGTTCCTTAGTATAATCACAGTATAATGGGCTCCAAAACCCTATTCTAATTATTAAGGCCCCTACATTAGGAATTGAGTTTGTTATAGCTATAGATATCCTACTTCGGTAGAGCTGTCCTTGCAAGTACCACGTTGAGGCGTCGGTATCAAGCAAGGTTTAGGTTTGGAGCTTGGGCTTCGGGGAAAATTGAAAAACTGCGCTGAAGGTCTCCTTTGGAGCTTCGGCATGGGTCTCGCGGTTGAGGCTATCCCTCCACCCCAAACTGCATTGCAGGTGTGTGTCAGAGCCAGAGCTTCAAACTGGAAACAATTACCATGCCGGTTCCATCAGAGACTTCAACGAAGCTCTGAACCAACCAAGGCAGCTTTCGCAGCACATGGTCTCAGCGGAGGTATATACGCTTCAAGTGAGTTTCGAAGCATAAGCTGATACCGACAATACCGACATGGCACTATGCACATGTTTTGCAATGCAGACGCCGTAAACCTGGACGCTCGAATGATATCAGGTGGAAGGAGCCCAAACCCCAAAGCCTTGAGCTCTAAACTTGTAGCCATGTAGGGAGGCTCTATAAATAGGCGAAGAGAATGAGAAGTCATCAGTACTTCCCGAAAGAAGCGGTGCGTCTGGAAGGCCAGGGACTACTGGCTTCAGTTTACCGCGGCCCGGCAGACGTTGAGGATGTGTCGGTCTGGGTTCTGGGTGTCTAAAGCCTCACAAGGTGGTATAAAGGTGGGTGGGTTTAGGCTTTAGGGACCGAAAACCCTAAAGACTCTCTTCGTGGATTTCCCATCCATCCTACCTTCAGATCCCTTTGAGGGGTTCCATTATTGTGTAAGGTCGATGCAGGGTTTCGGGGGGCGTCTAGGCTCTCTGGCTGCGAAATGGATGCTTCGGGTGCTCTTGGAGTCCAAGCCCTCACGGGAGGCTGTCCGCGACGCATCATCAGGCGTGTCAAACTTCTGCAACTGACAGTGCTCCAGCTAAGCTGGTTTAGGACGTAGGGCTTGGAGTTTGCCGTAAGTTTTTTTGTTTTGGGGGGGCCTGTTATTGCTGGCCGGGGGTGCGCAGGCTTTGTCCGCGCTGCTGATGGTTGTTCGGGCGTCTTGCGAGAACTCCCTGGCTCGCGTTGATACGTCCAGTTTTCAGGTGCTAGCCTCGCCACAGTCCATAATGTAGTGAGCCGAACCCTGACAGCCTCAGCACATCTCAGCACCCTTTGAGCCTACAGGCCTTCAGCCCAAGCCCGGACGCCGGTTGACCTGCCGCTTACGTAGAGTTATACAATCAGGGCTTAACCCCTTTACATTTGAAGCTTCAAACCACCAAAACCCTATTCTAATTAGTAACAATTAGAATAGGGTTTTGGGGGGTATATTATACCATAATTATAAGAAGGAGCTCCAAGCCCGCAGCTCAGATCTCAGGAGTACCTGCGGGCTCCTGCCGTTGGAAGATTTTCTGGGCTTCCTGACCTGCTGCTGCAGGTGCCGACGGGTTTGCGGCGCCCCGATGCTTCGAAGTCTGAGTCTTTGGTTCAGAGGTTTTGGGTTATGTGGGGCCGGGACGGGAAGTGTACAAACAGGTGCCGTAGAGAGGACATGGCCTGATTTCCTTCGGGTGCGGTGCCGCTTCTTAGCCGTAATGACCCGGGCCCTTCAACGCCCCCAGAGTGCATAGTTGCTCCTTGATCCTTCGCAGGGCGGTTACACAAGTTGACCTCTTTCTCTGCCCCATCAGAGAGTCCAGCTTCAAAAAGGGCGTGCATAAAACTTTTGACGCGGACTTATTGAACCCTTTTTGGAGCCCTTTTACAGCCGTTATAGATCCGCTACAGAACCCTTATGGTGGAACCCTAGACCCTAAACCCTGTGTTTGTTGTCTTTCCGGCCTGGCTCTAGGGAAGCAGTGGTGACGCACTGAATGCGAAGTTGAGTAGTTAGTCGTAGTAGATTCCCGAACACAGAGACCTCGTCTGGCGTGCCCGAGTTGCGAGAATCTAAACCCTAAACCCTAAACCCCTAAACCCTAAACGAGTGTGAGCGCCGAAACCTTAAAACCCTAAACCTTCAAGGCCCAAAGCGTAAGGGCCCCACATTGCAAGGTCGCCAACCTGAACGGTCCGGCGGTCTCTGCGGCAATGCAGGACCAGAACCAGCTCTCCTTTCAGCAAAGCCAGGCAGGGGAGGCTTTGGGGCGCTGAGGGTATGAGGGCTTGGGGTAGTTTGGGGTGTAAGAGGTTCAGTTGTCGAGTATGAGGTACCGTATCAGCGGTGTTGGGTTTGAGGGTTAGGGTCATAATTACCTATGCTATTTTGGGGGTTCCTTATTATAATTATAGTAGTTGCGATGGGCTCCAAAACCCTGTTCTAATTATGAAAGCCCCTATAGTCAAGCAGACACGCATTCACCAAAGGCTGCTCCCAGGAGGTTTCGCCTTGAACGCCGGGCCAGCGCTTGTGATGGAACCAGGAACGGAAGCATCAGCTTGCAGTCTTTGGAGGTGCGAGGAAAGTAATGCTTGTTACGAGCGACACCATTGCAAGAAAAGACAGGCTGCGAACCCCAAACCCTGCACCAGAAAACTTAAACCTTTGACAATTGGAAAAAATGAAGGTCATGAGCCAGCCAGACCGAACCCCAAGCGGTACAGTACCGACAGCCCAAGAGACTTGAAAGCAGGCGTTCTGGTCGCGCATCCTCGGTGTTTTCCAGGACTTAGGCTGGGAGCATAGTGCGGACATGGCCCAAATTAAAGCCCTAACCCAACATGCTGCAGGCAAAATGCCCATACCCTCTCCAGGGCTCCAGGGGTGTAGAAGACGATACGACTGCGTTCGGATCGGTGTCGGATTCGTAAGTTGCCCTGACTGTGGAGCTGGGAGTTCTGGTACGTAAGGTTTCGGTAAGCTAGCTAGGTAGCCGAGGTCTTCGGCGTTTGCCAGACATGTGTTCAGTCCATCATATGTGTCGAAACCGGGGTGAGGCATTTAGCCCTGCATGTGGTTCTGGGCAGTTACCGGCTACCCCAGCAGGCAAACCAACAGACAACGCTCTCCTTGAAAGATCCCAAACTGCCTTCGCTAAAGATGGTTGACGCTGCCTTTGGCCATTGTGCACAACATTGTGTACGGTGGAACTGTTAAAGATTAGGTCGGTGCGCGTACGACAGCCATATGGTACATCGTCAGCAGTGGTCGGGAAGTCCTGCCATCGAAAGCTTCACCCTCGGAAAACCTGTTGTTCAAGCTATACCACACTATCAATTGTATCCGGCGTTAAAATTCATTCAGGATGCAGCGATTACATGGCCCAAAAGCCATGACGTAATCCGCGCATTCAACTTTGCATAACGGTACAGCAGCATATCAAAGTGTAATTTAACAACAGCCCCTCCCCCTTCCGATTACCCTTTCAAACCCTGAACCTCATGTGCAGGTCTGCCAGCCTCAGAAGCCAAAGACGCAGCACCCGATGGGGCCTCGGATTCACGACTAGCTGCTTAAGGTTTCGGTTTGGGATCACAAATTGTGGAGTTTAGGTTAGCTGGTTCGGGATGGGGATTGGTGTTTGGGACTTTTGGGATGCCAGGAGGTTTCGGATGAAACGTGTACAGTAGGGTGTTGACATGCCCAGTCCTTCCAGCAGAAACCCCAAAAGCCCCGAACTCTCAAACAGCGCCTTTCCACAAAGGTCTGGCACTTCAAGACCCCCTGGGCCGACTCTCTCTGCTGGTCGGGGGTGTTGTCCGAGGCGCCGCTTCTTGGACGGGGCCTTTTCAGGGTTTTAGGGTTTGGGGGTAGAGTCGCTGCAGACCGGATGCAAAAGGGTTTGGGGTTGAGTCCAGTAGCAAAAAGGGTTTAGGGTTCTGTGTTGTTTTCGGCTTCTTCATGGGGTTTCGGAAGGCTTTCGGGGAATTCAGACTATGTGGGCTTAGCATCGCAGCTTCTAGGGTCTTGAGGTGTGGGGTCTGAGGTTCTTGAACAAAAAGACTTGCGTCTCTTACAAGCGAGCGAGAGAGAGAGAGAGAGAGAGAGCGAGAGATAGAGAGAGACACCATAGCCCTGGCGAAAGAAAAAGAAAGAGAGATAGGGAGAGAGAGAGAGAGCGTTTGGGGTTTGAAGGCATAGACTGCCGTGCATGTGAAACGGGATTTGCACTGATGCCATTTCGATTTCGTTTTCGAAGGCGTTGAAGGGTCTTTGACTATGGGAGTGACTTGACTTTGGGTTTCAGGAACTGTTTTTAGCATTTTGCACCCTCGCCACACCATCTAAAGCTTCAGCCGAAGAGTTCCCGTACTGTAGGGTTTCATGGGCCCCAACCCTGCCGGAGTGAAATAAGACCTGTAAACGGCTGCAGCGCCAAGCTAAACTGCTGAAGTGCTTAGTTCGGAAGCCTGGATCTGAGCACTAGGCCGTATCGTCAGAAGATCTCAGCATCCGACCACGCACCGAAGCCCGAGCCTGAAACATATCGGGAGCTCCGGGCCCGGTTTCACCCAGATACCTGCTGCAGTGGGGGGCCTTCGGCTTGAAAGGGTTTGGGAGTGGAGGCTCCCCGCTCATATTCCTCACCTTCTGCCCTTCCGGGGTGTACCCCATCCTCGGTGCGTACTGTAACCACCTACTGACCTACTGTTCAGTCAAGGTATCGGAAGGAGATCTCTAGACCCGTGACCTGTCTCAGTCTCGCCTCGCGTCTCGAGTGTGATCACCGATACCCTTAACAACAAGTTCTCCCCCAATCCTCGCAGGATTCCCGAATTGCGGACTTGCGAGTGTCAGAAAACACCCCAAATCCGAACCCTCAAGAAGCTAATTCAGCTAATTTAGGATCTTTCGAAGGCGCGTTGCTGCGACCCCGCCTTCGGAACGGTTGGAGCGCCTGGCCATCGGGCAAAATCTGACTTAGTGTTTAGGTGAATAGCATACTATAAAAATGGCTATAGTATGACTTCGGGTGGATCATTTGGGTTTCGCCTATACCAGTTTCAGCCATCTGACTAACCCTAGCCTGTGCTTGAACTCCCCTGCAATTTCTCGACACCATGCGGCCATTAAGCCGATATTACCCTAAATCCCAATACCATAAAGCCGTTCGTCACTCCATTGCCAATGCCCTATAGCCTATAGGTTAAGGCAGTGGGGCATCAACAAGAAGCTGCCACAAAATGGAAACCAAGGCTGCTTTGATGACTTCTGGACCTTCCATCGCTGCCCGGTAGGAATGAATTGGTGGTTGCTTCGAGTCCCATGTTGAGGCTGCTTGCCACTTGGGGTTGGATCAACGACCTGGGTGGAAAATCGGTGTGCCAGACAGATTTTAGGATTGGGATTTTGCGGCTTTACCCAGCATGGCTATCATGTCCATGTGACTATGTCGGATCATGAAGATCCTTCTGGCTCCACCTGTTACGATAGCTTCGACTTGCCAGGTCTGCCGACTCTTAGAGTATTGCTGTTGTAAGAGTGTCAAAAGGCCAGTTTATCAGTAGCCACAGTACGCGTTGTAGCTTGTCCTTCTACCGATGCTTCCTTTTTCTCTGTCGCTGCGGCGATGGTGCAGCTGATGATGTTGATGATGAGGATTAATTTTCGCGGCTCATGATGAGCAACAAGACCACGAGGATGATGTTTGTAAATCTTTAGTCTCGAGTCATCGGTCATTCGAGGGGGGGGGGTTCGTTGTGTGTCGTTTGGGCATCGGAGCTTGTGGCATCAGGTGCCCTGGCAACCTGTGCAATGGTTGATTAACAGGTTAGCATAGTATTGCTTTGACAATTCGAGGTTTGGACATCCGAGGTTTTATGGAAAGGGAAAGCATGGCCGCCCCCAACCTAAGCACAACTTCCAGCAGTGCACCATGAAATGATCGTGTAAGAGTCCCCGAAGATAAGTCAGAAGATTGGTCCGTGATGCCTGGAAGTCCTCCGCTATATGGCTTAGCTACGATGCTATGGCGCTTCGGCCACCCGGCAGCGCGTAGCGCCTTACCTAAACCCTACAACCTGCTTCTGCGGATCCCAAGCCCCACCATCACGAACTCGATACGCAAAACCAGGCTGTTGCGTGCAGAACGTGTCGTTCCCACCCCTGGACGATGCAGCTTGTGGCAGTGGCAGCTCAGACGGCACGAAAGCTTGTCAAGTGGCCGCGGTGCATGTTGAGGGTTTAGGTGGCAGTTGTAGGTTCAGGATGGGGCATTCCATTATATTACGCTATGGGGTATGATACCATGGTTTTACCACAGTATCAATGCTTCATTTTATATTATCTTAAGTTACAATATGCTTTTTACAAAGCGCTTGAGGCTCCTTATACCTAGGTAGTATGAGTGAATCCCCTTAAGGGATCCTTTAAGGGTACCTTTAAAGGGATCCTATAAGGATTAACTCCTACAGTGCTTTTGAATCTACCAGGGGTGCCGTGGTTCTTTGGGTTGACCGAAAAGGCCGGAATTGGGGGAGGACCCTAAGCTACAGAGCTGCCCAAGTGAAGATCGCTTGAAGGCTTTATGAGCATAGTTGCAGAGTGTCACAGGGAACAAGCTAATCAGGGGTTCTGAGGACCTGGGCTTGGATCTACGTAGCCCGTTTGCCTCGAAGCCCCAATTTGCTATGACTCCCAAGACCCATCGGGCTAAGCCGCTAGGTCGGCGGGAGTAGCAGAAAGCCTTCGCCCACCAGGCGGGCCCTACGGCACGACGCTGGTCTCTCCTCTTGATGGCCCTCCATGGGTTCAGGACCACAGCCGTTTCGGATTTCCTCCTACTCCCACTTTGAGGTTGCAGTTTATCCCTTTTCTGAATTTGAGGGAGGCGGCGGGGTTTTCACAGCTTGGCAGTTTCGAATCTTGTGGAGCTCGTTAACTGAAGAGAAGCACTTGGGAAGTCATGCCCACCGCACCTGGAGCCCGGCTTTTGCAAGAGAGGTGTATGTCCTCAACCAACGTTGTTGTCATGAGTGATCCTTCATGCTGCAAGACAAATTGATTTCATTCCATGTCAGCCGCCTCCAGCAAGCTCCCTTGTCCCAGCTACTGCCTGACACATTGGCGCCGGCTCAAGCCATTTAGGGACTCTGGGCATACCGCGCGGCTGCTTGCTCTAGACTTTTGGAGTCATCATGCCCGAGACGATGGAGATCAGTGATGCCGCAAAGTCTGGCGACGGAACCACGACCCTTTGTCATAGTTGGGTAACATGTTACATGTTTATGGGTACTTAAAGCCAATAAGGAATAAAAATGTACATTTGTAATCCTGTCCCAACCATGAACTAGGACCAACGTGGGCATCAAGATGACGGGCACCTTCCAATGCCCAGAATGCCGCCAGAAGTTCGACTCCGAAAAGGCGAAGCAGCTGCACTGGAAGTTCATCCATGACCCAAACAGGCATCAGGAGGACTGAGCGCACAGATCCCTGAACAGCTCCGACAGAACTTTTGAAGCTGTCGAAGTTTTGGCTTTTGGTCCTCCTTTTTCAAAGGTTCACTCCTTTCGAACGGTGTGGCTCCGGGCTCTTGCATAAAGTGTCCACGGATCATCCGTTGACAGACTGTGGTGCCGACGTCCAGGCAGGCTCTCGGAGCTCGTGAAGAAGCGAGTGCGAAAAGATCGGTGTGCGTTTTTGCCTGCTTTCCTCCGTCCCACTGGAGATGCAGCAGAGAGGTCCCAGCTTGCAAGCCCTCCGAGGGCAGAAAACCCCAGCAGGACCGAGCTCCTCAAGCTGATTTGCAAAGCCAAACTCCTTTTTGCTCTGCCTTGCTACCTTTTGCTCTACCTTCCTAGTTGCTCTAAAACCCTAAACCCTTATGTCCGTCCTCCATGGGTCTACCTGCAGCATTAGTTGAGATACTGTGGACTATGTGGAGCCTTGCCTGCCTTGCGCGAGTGTGAGCTTCGAAACTCTAAACCCTAAACCCCTAAAAAGTGTAAACCCCTAAACGACTAAACGACTCCAAGCTCCAAGTCCTTTGCTCGCGGTCGCCGATGCACAGGAGGTGCCCAGCCAAGAGGAGCCTTTCGTCTTCATCTGGGATGCCGCTGACTTGCACTTTGACTCTACGTCAAGAGGGTTTAGGCTTTGGGATTTGCTGTACGATTCCGTGGTTTGTGGCTGCGGGTTTAGGGTCGAGGGAGAGTGGGCTAATTCTTGGTCAATTTGGGAGTGTGCTGGTCGCGGACATGGGCGGGTCCAAGGTTGGTCGAGGCTTTACCGTGGAGTTTAACCCGGTTCTTGGCATTGGTATGCCTGAGGGCACGGTGAAATGCGAGTTTCAGTATGAAGAAAACTCGGATGCAGACCCCAGAATAGGATCCGTACTGTGGGGACGCCCCGCGCACAAAAAGTAACCCACATTTTCCGAACCCCCGGCCCATGATGCGGGCATGTAGCTCTGGCTCAATGTACATGAACGTCACAGCTGGCATGGCATTGTGTCACAAAGACATCGCTCTCCCGAAGCCGGACTGCCTCCTAGTTCAGCATTCTGGCATGAGTCAATGAGGAAGGTTCATAGTGCCAATGAGCCATGTAGGATGAGGCACTTGTGTCGCAGGCTTTTCTGCAGGGCATTTGACGTTATCCGAATTTACTGCTTCTGTTTAGGTTTCATGCACGAGTAGAGGTTATGACCAATGGTGAGCAGACGATCTCTTCGCGAATTTGTGGTGTGGGTGACGCTGCTGCAACATGCGGCTGTTCTCCAAGCACTGGAAATGCTGTTTTCAGGCCCCGGGTATTCGCAGACCTATCGCAACACGTGGATGGGCTGGTACAGCGCCGGAGGCTACATCATGGATTCTGCTGGAGTCATGCTGTCGGGGCGTGATGGCAAGACGCCCGCCTACGACACTGCAGGTTTGGTCGGAGTACGCTTCGAGGACACGGCTGGTGGATTCATTGAGTTTCAGCTTTTCGAGAAATTCCGTGGAAGGTCGCTGTTGAGCATTGTCAATGAGTGCATGGGAGGTGATCGAGAAAACGATGGTTCTACAGCTTGGCGATCCGGGCACTGCAAGGTGGGGAAGGCTGCAAGCACCTTCGGAATCGCTGGGGCATCGCAGGAGATGGTGATAGGTTATGCTGGCTCTCATGTAGAGCCACTGAACTGGGTTCTCTTCAAAGTCCAGGAGAGCTCGGCGGGCAGAGGGCTGCCGTTTGCGTACGGCACGCAAAACAGCACCAATCCAGGCTTTGCTGGCCGTGTGTACATCTACGGAGTACAGTACGCAGTAGAACAGGCAGGCATTTGGAAGTCGGTCACGCGGCCCTGCCAATTGGACGAAGATGGCTGTGTGACGAGCCACAACTTTCCAAAGTTTTACGGGGCGCAAGAGCACTGCAGTATCGAAATTGAGAAGTCTCTGGCAGGCCCTCTAAATGTGACAGATTTCGACACGGAGAACAACCACGATTTCCTCACGGTGAATGGCAAGGCCTACAGCGGCTCAGCCGGACCACAAGGCATTGTTCCTGTGGAATCAATCGTGTGGAGGTCTGACAACTCGGTCTCCAAAAGAGGCTGGCGGTTGTGCCCGCCGCCTATCACGAGGAAGAAGACGGATGCCAGTGCTGATTCACCCAGTGGCTTTCGTGTTTTTCTGCCCGTGATACTTTTGGCCATGATAAGCTTGATATGCTACTTCGGCCCCACGATGCGACAGAGCTGGCGAAGGTGGCATGCTCATCGACTGCGATTTCGAAATGATGTGGACGAGGAAGGCGTGTGTGGTGATTTCGCCGTTGACGCGATGGAGATGAGCGTGGACCAAGCGCAGCAGGCACAGTTGCTCAGGCCTTGATGCGGCGAGCATCAAGGCCTGAGCTGCCACGGATTCCACGTGGATCGGTGCTTGTGCTTGGGGGGTCCAGGCTAGTTTGTTATGAGTGGGTCGGATACCGGGTAGTGCTTGGCGAGGGCTTCTTGGGTAGCTCATACGAGTGCCATCGACGGCCTCTGATGAGTCTTTTCATGTTGCAGACTGTCAGTGCAATCCTTGCCTGGGCTCGTCCGAGTCTAGGTGTCAAAAGGAGCGGCATTGCGTCTGACAGTGTTTTTCTAGCAAACTACAGGAGCCGTTAAACTCTAACTAGTGGACAATTGATGTGATTTCCCCCGGTGCAAGGAGGTGACGCCTCGAACGGGATCTCTATCAAACAGTGATGACGCAGGAGTGAATGATGCCAAGAATCCTTGTAGCTCGTTCACTCAATGCCGAAAGCGATAGATGTGCACACGCCAGGCCCTCGTTAGTGACTGCAGTAGACGATGATGCCACAGCAACTTTAAAAGATGTTTCCTCATCGGTTCGTCGCACATGTCACATGTTGAATTGATAGACCCCGAATCCCCAACTCTTCACACAACCAGTCGAAGTCCTGCTGCTCTCAAACTTCTTGTGGCTGCGTCCAAGGAGAAGTCTGGTGGCACGGCCTTCATGCAGTGGCTCAAGTACTCCGCGAGACCCTGAGAAAAAACTCTCGAAGTTCGAAACTTCTAAACTTACGCCCCACAGCGAGAGCACGAAAGCTCTACACTCCTCGGCCCCAAACCCCAAGACTTCTTCGCCAAATGCAGGGGCAACCTTGAAGCTTCAAGCAAGAGGGGAGTTTCATAAAGTGGGACCCGGAAATCGGTCCTGAACCGTAGGATCCTGACCCTACGCCTCTGAGACTGCGATATTGGCCCTTTGCATCATCGCCTTCGATTTTGTTGTCTGCCGATCCGTCGCCAAACTTCGTTCTGCAGATGCTAGGGTATTGGCAGGTATTTCCTGCCTCGCATTGCTAGTCTCATGGGCTGTTACTTGCAGCTGCTATGACTGTAGTTCTTTCGAGCAGCATGAGTCTGTTAGGGCTTATGCCCTAAATCCTAAACTCTATGGCTTGCAAAAGTTCGTTTCGGTCCTCAACGAGCTTCCCGGTAAGGTCTGGAAGCTGGGCAAGCTCGAGTCTTCCTTCATGCCCCCCACCTGTGTTACCTCAGGGTTCGGGGTTCCTCTAAACTTTAAAGGGTATTATAGGGTTCTATAATCGGGTTCCTTTAAAGGGTGCCTTTACGGGTTCTATCAGGGCCACTAACCGGGGTAGGGTGTGCGGTATGGGATCGTCTACGGAGGGCTTCGAGTTGGGGTTTTGGGTTGGTGCTGCAGGCAGCCGATGCAATCGTGGGCCTCACTTGTTCCTGGATGAAGGCGTGGGATTCAATACAGTAGGTCTTGCCCCAATGCGGAACATCGTTTTCTCCTATGCTAGTACACGCTACCCAAATTTACTACACTACAGACCACGGTAACAATCTCGAGCACTCATGCACCACCACTGCGGGGTCTCAGTGTTCGTGGTTTTATGGACCCTAACTTAGCCGAAAAACTTGAAGGCCCCCAAACCCGAAACCTTAGACTTTGAGCCTTTTCCATGAAGCCTAGGCCAATCCGGCTAAGGTACACAATGCCAGGCCACCCCGTCGCTGCCAAGCACTCAGCCACGGCGCACGTTAGCTCTAGGAAAAGGATTTGGAATCTATACAGTAGGAACGTAAGATCGACTTAGGCTTTCGTAGTATCCAGTCTTGTCAGGGCCGACCGAAACTTCCATCAAGCCGTACACCCTCGTTTATACCTTTTCAGGGCCTAAAAACTCAGTGGCCATATTCCTTAGGGTTCACCTGGCTTTGTAGGTGTCGTCCTAGCCACGCGAGAGGGAAACTAAACCCTCAACCATACAGCTCGAGGAGGAGAAAGGAGCTCAAAAACAGCTCATAAAACCTCAAATCTAGAAGCTCCTTGCTAAGTAGGAAGGAAAAAATCCTTAAATCTGGAAGCCCCCGAGCGCCCCTTGAAATCGGGAGAACCCCCAGCAGGTGGGAAGCCCCTTCTATTTGAAGACTGCCGGTCCGGAGGCGAGAGCGAGGCAAGGGGCATCGGATGGGAAGATTGTTGGGGATTTTCAGGGTCCTTTATTCGGTATTAAGCCATAACTATGAGTCATTTCAGGGACTGTTGAAACCGACAGCTCGTTTAGGGTTTGCGGTTTGGTTTTAGGTTTCTTGTTCAGGGTTTCGGGGTTGGTTTAGGGCTTTCAAGGCTGGGGGCTGGGGGGCTCAGGAGTTTGAGGTGTAGGGAGTTTCAGGGCTTGGGAGTTTTAGGGCATGGGGCCTCGCAGTTGTGGGTCCAGTCCAGTTCAGGGTACGACATTGAGGGGTGTCGATTTCAGGTTTCGGGATTTGGTGTTCGAAGGGTCTATTTCCAGTGGTGCGGGAGTTTTGAGTGCCCCGGAGATTTTGGGGGAAGGGGCCAGGCTAGGAAGGCTCAGCTCGCTTGGCGAGGTCTGTGCAGCACGACTTTTTCCAGTCAAGATTTGGTTCCTTTGCCAAAAGACTATGTCATTCTGTGGTGGAATTCAGAGTTGCGACATGCAGATTATCTCAATGCTCAAGGGCCATTCTGTGGTGGAATTCAGAGTTGCGACATGCAGGTTATCTCAGTGCTCAAGGGGTGTAGGAGCTTGACCTGAGACCGTACGCGAGAAGAGGCTCTTCTTATCGCCAGCACAATGCGTACGTATCGGGCACTCTGGGCCAAGCAAGCAATTTCTCTTGGTTCCAGAAGCAGTCATGTTCCTGATGTTGGTGAGGTGGTTCCTGTCATAGCGTTGAGCTACAGTTCAGGTTCTTGGTTTGACCTTGCAGGCTTGGCCTGGACTTTCAGGGTCACAACTTCAATGAAGGCCCTGGATCTGTTTGCTCCCGGAAGTTAAGACTCTCCTGGCGAAATTCAGGTTCGGGCTCTTCGCCCTGAACCCCACCCTCATCCCGAATTGAACTTTTCAACGACAGGTTCGAAGTGGTATCTGGTCACTTCGACTGGCCGCTGGGCTGCATCCATACCACGGCTTTTCGGCGCAAGGATCCTTGGTGCTGGTCAGTTTTCTTCGGTGTAATTGTACAAAAGTTGCGACTTGATTGCGAGTGCGTGGCTTGCACATGTCTGCTACACAGAGAGTTCTGCTCGGAGGGGACTGTTTCTAGTATTGAAGGCTTCGCTGCACAGTGTGTCTTCCGGGAAAGAGCATCGTCGGTCGGCACGGCATTTATGTAATGCGCATTGCTGCCTGCTGTGTGTGTGTGTGTGTGCGCGCGCCTTCGGCTACACCCAAACCCGGAACCCATCTAAAGCTTTGATGCCCCAACCTGCAGCTGCTTCTTATCAGAGTTTTGTGAACCAAGCAAAGAAGGATGACAGGAAGGCGAAACCAAGAGCATTATTCCCCTCCTTCTACAGCCTGTAAAGCTCAATTTCGGGTTTGGGAAACCTCAACCCTCAGAACTTTCAGGTTTCTCAAACAAGGCTTTCCCCCCTCAGCCCTTCACTGTGGATCCCAAGACAGAAACCCCGTTCTTGGTCTGAAGGTTCTAGGACTGGAGCTTGTTCATAATCCCTTCCTAAGCCTAAGCCATCCTTTTGACCCTGAGCCCTTTGCCGAGGCGTGTGATGCATGAGGGGGTCGACTGCCCGAGCCGAAAGAAGGCCACGCCGCCATGAGGGCTTTTTGGGGTCTTATCGGATCCTCTAGGGTTCCGCGTTTATGAGCATTGCATCTAGCGTGCAGCCTAGGGTGAATGATTTCAGCACTTCGTGCTCGTGTGTGGGAAAAGAAGTGACAAGCATCGCATCACCAGGTATCATCAGCACCTTTAGACATTTTTTTGGGTGGCACATGATGTACTCAATCCCAACCGTGAAGCACGATCCTTTTGCCATTGTCTTTCCCCCCTAAGAGGCGTAGCTGCAACATCTGCAAAGAGCCTCATAGGTAGTTACTGGTATACTCGATATTCGTTGGGGTCATCAAAAGAGTACTTGTATTAAAAGCTGTCAAGTCGAAGCTGACTGGGCCAGTAGGACGGCTTCTTGTCAGGAATGAGGGTCGAATACGCAGACCCGTGTGCCCTTAGATGCTATACTTTAAAAGGTAGCTGATGTAATTTGTGACTTCCGAAAGCGGATTTAAGACTTGGGAGCGCAGCTTTCGCATTCAGGTCCGTTGCTTCTTGCTTGTGCGGGATCCCATCGACCGCTTTCTGTCGTACTACCGAGAGCGCACTGCCAGCGCCCCAGCACCGGGGTCATGATGACCTCTCCGATTCATGGTGGACCCTCGGTGGTGTAGGTCAGTGTAAGCCCCGCCAAAACTTGTAAAAGAACACTTTTGCATACTGGGCGGAAAGTTAAGCAGTACTGTAGGTCGTGGTCCTCGCAGGGGTGGTGGTCCTGCTTGTCGTCGAACTAGTCTTAGTTCCAGTGACCCGAGTCTTGGTCTTTGTGGCGTAGTTAGTTCGTCAGCCAGTCAGCCGGTTAGTTAGCCAGTCAGTGAGCAAGCTAGCCAGCTAGCAGGCCAACTAGCAAGCAAGCGAGCAAGAAGGACAGGAAGGCAGAAGGTAGGTAGGTAGGTAGGCAGAGGAAGAAAAAGTAGAAAAGCAAACTGCAAAGTAGAGCAATCGAGAGGTAAAACAGCAAAGCAGTCGGTAGGTGGGTAAGGCTGGAAGGTGGGCAGGAAGGTCGGTCGTTGGGTGGGCAGTAGTACTGGTAGCACTAGCAAACTTTTAGTGCTGGTACTACTTGTGGTAGCCGCAGTCGCGCAGTAGCTGCACCTGCAGAAACAGTCTTCGGCTTGCGCTGCAGTTGTATTTACTCGTTGTTCCGTAGTGGCGCACATGCCAGTCCCAGCAAGGGATATGTAGCAGCAGCACTAGCAAGACTCGACTGATAAGCCTGACAAAGCCTATTCTCAGCTAAATCAGGACGGGCGCTATGCTCGAGGATTGGGCCGCGGTCCTTCAGGCGCAAGCTTTCACCGGGATGCTTGACTCCTCTTCTGCTTCAACTTTTGGCTGGACAGTTGCCGGAATCAATACGAGCAGCCCCCCATGTATGATACCTGACATGAACCTGAAGCCATTGCAACATGCATGAGACGTCGAGTCTTTCTCTTGCAGTCGTGTGCAGTGGACGCATCCAAAAACGTCTAGAACGGTCCGCATCAATGTAGTGCAAGACCCAACCAGGTACCCTCAATACTAAGGTAGAACTATGCGACTTCCTTATTCTGGTTCGAAAGCCAGACTCAGAGTTTGTATTTTTTTGGAATTCGCATAGCAAGAGTTTTGTGTTCACCTTGGCGACAAGTGGCAGGCTCTGAGAAGACATGTCCGAGCTCGGAGACTTCATCCAGAGGGGTTCTTCACTTCGGGCTGGCAAATGAGGGGCCAATTTAAATAACTATTAGGCTCCTCCAATTCAAAGTAGAGTATATATGTTGGCTCCTGATTGTCGGATGCTGGCTGAGCATCAAAAACAAAACTCCTATGAAACCCGACAGAACCCTGTAAGGTCCTGTACAAGCCAACCGAATCGGTGTCAGAGCAACATAGTGTTCCCCATGTGCCAGCCCACCGTATAAAGCCTTCCTGGGATCATTCAGGTCCGTATAGTCAGACCTTATCATGATGACAGTCACGATCGCGGCAAATATCTTCATCATTCTGCGCCTCAGTGCTCCTCATTATACCCCCAAACCCTACGCTGACCTATCTCTCAGAAGGCCCCTATATTTCAGTCATAAGGATGAAGTGCTTTCTTTGGGAAATAGTCAGAGGCTGGAGCGCTCCGGCCTGGCGTCGCTACCTGCGCCGCTGGGTAGGCATAGGTCGGGTAGGATCGGGTAGGGCTTAGTTTAAGAGTTTCCGGGGATTCTAGGGGTCAAGGAGCTTCAGGGCTTTAGGGTGTACTTTATACTTTAGGTTTTCGGAGTT
Organism: Symbiodinium sp. clade A Y106; assembly: GCA_003297005.1. Lineage (NCBI taxonomy): Eukaryota > Dinophyceae > Suessiales > Symbiodiniaceae > Symbiodinium > Symbiodinium sp. clade A. The sequence goes on from BGNK01004185.1 coordinate 28,742, forward strand.
TTAAGGGTTTTTGTTACATGTGTTAAATTATTGCTTAAGGCTTTTGGGATTTGTGTTGTGGGGCTGTCCTGGTTCTCGAAGGCTCTGTTGCAGCAAGGTGCACAGAAGACAGCTGTTGGCTGAAGTTCACTGACTTGTCTGTGTTTGCGGGCTGGATGTGCAGATGGTGTGTGCTCGCTTCTGAGGTCATTTGAGAGGTCGTTGAAGGTATTAGCCTTGGCGTCATGTTGACAGTATAAGCGTCCGTGATCCGCATTCTGGACCTCCCCTGTTGGTCCACATGCCATAACTGGAGACCGGCCGTAAGCCACGGTAGAACCGAACGCACATGGGGCACGGGCCAACGGACCCAGAGGGGGGGAGAGGGCCAGCCCGGAACCATATAGTTTCTGTATATGAGTGAGGAACTCTTGTGGGAACTGGAAGCTTCAATCCCAGGAACTTCTCGCTACAGGGACGAAGGGGGACACAAGTGTCTTTCAACCTGTCGAGACATTGGAGTTTCGCAGCTGAGGCAGTGTGGAGCGCGATCGTTTGTGGTACGATGGCAAGGCGCTGCAGAGCTCTGCTTCCAAAGCCCACTTGAGAGAGGCCGTGTGGCAGCAAACACATGGATGAGGCCTTGTGCCAAACTCACGGAACCTGTGACCCTTTGATAGCAGTTGTTGACTTTAGTTTAGTAGCCCATATTAGTCCCCCTCGCCGCACGCCTTCGTGAAGGAGACCGGCGTCTTCTGCAACAGGCCGGCCGTGGCATGCAGAGGAACCAGGTCTGATGTTCCATCCTGCGTGCTGAGCCGTAAGCCCAGAACCCAAACCCGAGGGCCGTGACGACAGCACTCCACGCTCAAGCCCTACCCAGGAGAAGTCCTAAGCTTGTGCAGCAACACCTTCGTGAAACACTCTTAAAGTAAGATGGGCTGGACTGCTTAGACTGGTTGTAGCACTCTGCCGAAGGAAGCAGCACGGTTTTCTTGCTATGCCGCAGGGCCACTTTGCTAGATCGCCCGGGATCCATCCCACTTCACGGATGTATCCTTCCTACCGATGCACGCAGCACAAAACATGCACTGACAAGAACCTGCAAGCCTTCACTACGCTACCAGAGAACCTTCATTGCAAAGCCGACCTGAGGCAAGCATTCGGCATGACAACACAGAGCAAAGTCTTTGCTGCACAAAACCCACCTCTTCGAAACGAGGGAGAACATGCTCTGCGTGGATCTCGAGAAGACGGGTGACTCTCACCCCTTGGCCCATCGTGTGCGGCCAAAGGCAGCCAAGGACTTTCCAAGGGGAGTTTTTACATGTACGACTTGTAGGGTTTGGGAGTCCGAGAAGGCCGGTAAAATGCATCCCTTCTAGTCGGTATGGGAGGATTTTGCAGCAAATGCCAGTTTGAAAGTTTTGGTATGCAATACTGAAAGGGCGGTGCCCCCTCCTTGAAGTTAAGAATCCTGGCTCTGAACACTAGCACTTTGGAACTACAGACGACACGCTGGGGAGGCCCAGTGTAGGGTCATGTGCATTTCGGCTGGACCGTTTTAGTAAGGATTCGGGGTTAGGTTCAGTGCTGTAAGCTGTAAGCCCTCATTTGGTTCCCAACCGAGGCTTTGCAGGCTGGAGGCAAAAAAATGTTGAGTGCTGTTGGGGTTAAAGGGTTTGGGGTCAAAGTCAGCTCGTAGGCACGAATGCTGCCTAACTCGCTCCTTGGCACGACAAGGAGCACGATTGCACAGAGGGCGGGATGCAAAAATCGTTTCAGAGTAAATATTTAATATGGTTACCTACTTTTGATGGACTCCTCTGGACCGGGTCTATCATTGATCCATAGATCTAGCCGTCTGCCGATTTATCTACCTATCTACCTATCTGCTACCTATCTGCCGGCCTATCTATCAAATCACCTATCTATTCATCTGCCATTGTATCTATCCATTGATCTGTCCGTTTGGCTATCCGTGCATCTATCTACCTATCTACCTACCTAACCCGCCCATCTACTTATCTATCCATCTACCTATCTACCCCAAAAGACATATATGTACAAGCTTGGGCCCCGGCAGGCTTGAGGAGAAGGAAACCCTTCTGTCAGCTCGCAGGAGATGTTCTACTTCCGCTTCCTGGGCGGTCCACAGTGACTTGACTGAATGTCAGTACGGCGGTAGGCAGGTTTCAGGGTTTAGGGCCAGTTTTGGGTTCAGGGGTCGAATCCCCTATGCAGCCAAAGTCTATTGTGAGCCCTACAATGCCTAGCCCCTAAGCCTTAGTCTGCAACCAGCCCTGTTTAGTCTTAAACTCGGGCCATCAGGGTTTAGTTGCGAATCTTTCAGTGGATTCAGGTCCTGAGAGGGGATGTTGTGAGCAGGGGCTCAATAGTCAGGGATAGCAGGGGCACCATCAACCGTAATTGAGGAAAGACTCATCGATCAAGAGACATCAGAGCATCTGGGCCCGGAAGTGGTGGCTTTGATCGGGCTTTCGGGGAGGCGGGGTTTAGGGATCTTGCTATCCTGGTCTTGTGATCCCAAGACGCAGGAATTCAAGATGCAGTTCAATATGCACAAGCTGCAGCTTATGGTTTGAAAGGCGTCTTGAAGGAGAGTCTATGAGCCTGCTGATAGTGAGCTCGGGGCATCGACATGAAGACTTCAGTGTAATGTAGACTCCTTATCAATGCCATCCCTTGCTTGCAGACTTCGAATTGCCACAGGGATCCTAATAGTCCAGCGTTTGAAAGAATGGAGTTTGTTTGGTTCGGGGTCTGCAACCATTTGGGCATGTTCGGGGTTATTTCAACGGATAGGGTTGCTGCTCTTTGAGGTCTCCTACTGTAACGTTCCAGGCCTGTACGCTACAGGTTACCCATGAATCCGCAGCCCTAGGCCCACATCTCCCCGGGCAGCTCATGCCATATCCCCTTATGCAAGACCATTGAAAGCCCCAATCATTTTCATGAAACCCCCATGGAACCCTAAACCCTAAACCCCTAGACCCTAAATCCTAAACCCTAAACACTCCTTAGGAACCGCCTTGCCTGGGCTTTGGACCCGGAGCACGGGAAGGCACAAGGGGACTTCCACCGGTTTGAGAAGGCAGTCCAGCGAACCCGGAAAGTTGGAATCTGGATTTATATAAGATGTTTTTGGCTGGGATCCCCGTATATTTTACCTTCGGTGCCTGAGGGTCATGATGTTTTTAGCTTCTGGCTGCTACTCTAAGCTACGGACGTTTCTGATATTCTGGGCCTTGTCGGGGCTTTCGGGTCTTTTGGGGGCTCGGGGCATTTCGGGGTCGTTTTGGAGGTGGTTTTTGGCTGGAGTATAAAGGGGTTGAACTCTGGATCCTAAACCCTAAACCCTAATCGGTAATTGGCATCCAAAGCGCTGCTGTAGTCAACTGTTACTGCGAAGTACCCTGCAATGCGGGCTTGTCCTAGCTAGGTAGGAGGGAAAAAACCCTAATCGGTTTAGGATCTGGTGGTTCGTTAGGCGATCTTTGCAGTCCTGTCAATGATTTGGACCACAGGTCCAGAGCTTCCTTGAAAGGGTTTATGATTGAGGGTTCAGGGGTTTAAAGGGTTTAGGGTTTTGAACTGCGGGCTGGAACCGGAATCCCGAACCCCACTCTCCGACCCGTTTTTTTCCGCAAGTTCCCTGCACACCCCACGCTGGCAAACCTTGAAACAGATCGCTAAAGCCTCATGCAAGAAACGTCAAGAAACTCTAGCTATATACATAGACATCCTCATCAACATCCAGTAAGCCTCCGCATTCCGTCACTGCACATAAGCCTGTTCTGCGGGCCTTATAAGTAACCCGCCTACAAGAATATAGGGCTTGGGGGGCCTATAACTATCGGTGCTATTGGCAGATATTCAAACCCCTGTCTCTTCCGTGCAGGCTCGAACGGCCATTTGGCGGCTGCGGCGCTGTGTGGTGGGCTTGCAGATGGAGGATCCCAAGGCATTGGGACTCGAAGCCCCGAAGCGCTTTAGGGTTATTAGGGGTTTAGGGGCTTAGGGGTTTTTAGTAGGGGTTTAGGGGTTTCGAGCCAGGGGTTTAAGAAAAGGAAACTTTCTTTGATCCGAAAGCATGAAAGACCCCAGACTCGCACCTCTTAGCTCCCTGGAGTTGGGGGCTTGGCACAGGCTCAAACAGAGGGGCGCCGTGCATGTGAGGGGCTTTGCAGGGTTTTGACAGGCGCTTGGGGAATGGCATTTTGTGATGAGCGGAGTTTGGGGTTTGGGGTGTCGGGTGGGATCGGGTGACGGACCGTTTAGGGGTCCAGACTCCCAAGCTGTCTCCAGAATCAAGTTCGGATCCTTTGTCGTTGGAGTTGCTTTCCGGATGCTGCGTGAGATATGACGGCCCCAAAATTACCAGAACCGGGCATTGGGTTAGCATGTATCAATGTATCTTCTTCCCCCCGTTGGGATGTGGACGTCTCCTGCATATGGGGGGTAAGAATGATACCACTATTTGCGAGTTTATGTGTGGACTTTGAGACTTTTATGATGGCTCTTATGAGGATCTTGATGTTCTGAAGCTCCCATATGTAGATTCTTGATGCCTGTTAGCGTCTGCGGTTTTCTAAGGTTCAGCCCACAGGGGCGGCCTTCACAGCGGATTGAGCATGAGGGAGGTCCCCGAGTTCTGAGCCTTGAGCCTTCATGTCCCCAAAATGTCACCTCTATTAAAAGGACCCTAATCTGGAGAACTGCCCAAAAACTTTGAGGCGGCATGAACACAGTGCGCCAGAAATCGCCAGAATAGTCGTAGTACGTGGCAGCGGCGCACTCGCAGTGGAAGCGTCGATGAGTGCAGATGGTCTTTTGTCATTCTCAACCGAGCCTTCGGCCTCGCTCCCCTTGAGAGGATCCTGCCCCTATCCCCTAGCTACAAGACCTTAGATCCAAAGTCAAAATCCCACTGAACCCTAAGTGCAGGAGGCAGAAAAGCAGTCCTAGACCCTGAAACCCTTAATTGCGAAGCCTCCATGCCCCACCTGCTGTCAGGGCTTTCGGGAGGTGCTTGGACACCATTTCCCATGGCTCCATGAGTTGAAGGAGAGCGGCTGCAAAGGGGGTGGAAACATGGGGGCGGGGTTGGGCTTAGGGTTTAGCGCTTATAGAGTTTTCTTACAGTAGACGGTTTATGATCTTTGTGGTTTCGGGTTTGTACACCGAACCCATTGATGACAAAGATGATGATAAAGACTGTGGTGATGATGACCGGGGTGATGGTGATGATGGCGTTTGTGTGATCTTCGTTCTGAGCTCATTGTCAAGGCTCCTAAACCCTAAACCCTAAACCATAAACCCTCATACATCAAAGGAAACTCAGGAATTTCGGGGTTCTGCTTATATCATCCTTCAGGGTTTCAAAGGGCACTTTCACGGGTTTCTGTTTGGCTCCAGGGTTTCAGAGGTCGTCATGAGCTCGTTGACTATATTGGAGGGTTCCTGGTGACTTGTTTTAGCTTGCTGTTTTCTTGATTGCTTCATTTTTGTTTTGCTCACGTTCTTAGCGTCGTAGAGTCTGTAGATGTTGAATGCTAGCCCATGTATAAGGGGTCGAATGTGTGCCTGCTGGGTTGAAAAGTGGGAGCTTCGGGACCTTGACATAGAACCCTAGATAGTAGGATCCTTACTGTAAGGACCCCCCACCAAATGAGGGACCCTAGTATCTGAAAGTCGGATGTCCGGCCGCCGGGTGGGTTGCAGGTTCTACGCATGGCCTGAAAGTGTCAGGAGTTTCTGGCAGAGCGGCGCCGAACGTGGTCATGAAGCTTTCAAAAGCAATACTGTCTCAATCCGTCTTACCGTCGTCGTAATGTATGCACGCAAATTAAGATCCCGCCATGTGTCGCATACAGCAATACACAGTTTCGGCTTGCTGAGCGCCCTTCTTGTCACACTTGGCTCAAGGGACGTGCTTTGAAAGCGGAGCCGGCAGGTCCAACAATCGGCCCCGCACTTTCTCGACATCAGGGGCAAAGCAGCCGGGAAAAATGGCCCGGTTCTGCTTGGCCTGGGCGATTCTGACCTGCATGTCGGCGATCGAGGTAACGAAGCCATATTGGTGCCCACCGAACACCTGGAAGAGCGTGTGTAAGTACCAAGCAACATGCGAGAGCTTGGCTATGGCAGGCCTCACCTGTGAGGGCGTGGCTCTCATCGACGGGTGTAACGAGGCCTGTGCAGCTCCATGTTGCCTCACCACGTCGACGACCACGAGGACGAGCACAGTGACCGACACCACGGTGACTGTGACCGAGACGACTTTCACGGAGACCCACACAGAGACCAGTACCACCACTGCATCCGTCAGCCAGACGTCCACCTCGGTCAGCGTGACATCTTCCGCGACGACAGTCGCGATTACAGTGCCTCTCACCGAGGCTCCCAGCACCACAGGCCAGCGTTTTTTTTGTAGTTTAGGCTTCTGGCTTTGCGTGCAGTGTAGAGTTCAGTCAGCACCATCCAACACCACTTCAACTCAACTCAAGCTTTAGAGAATAACAGCGAGGGTTATGTCCCAAGAAGCAGCTGTTCCCCGCGATCAGAACCGCCGCCAACCACGACGACACAGGGCCCAGCAGCTCTTATGCGCTTGGCGATGCGGGTGATGCTGATGAACCCGAACGATCCTTGGACTGGTACAGAGTTTTGCGATTGCTCATAGGTTCTGGCAACGGAATGATGATCCCTCCAAACACCCATCGGCTTTTCCATTGGCAGAGCTCTTGCTAGTGTCGGGGTCGCTGTACAGTAGGCTCCTGTTACAGGCCCTGAAGACACCTAGCAGTCAAGAGGCGTCTTGAAAAGAACACATCTCCCAGTTTATGGAGCCGGTTTGCGATCTAGATTCGAACCGAGGACTTCACTGCCTATATCGACGACTCGCGAGTGAAGAAGGCTTATGTCAACGTAATGGCCAACATCACGGGGGTGCCTGAAAACCAGGCTCGGCCCGCTAAAGGATGCCCAAAAACCCTGAAGACAGTACTATGGTGCCGTCGGTAGAACCCTACCACAGTGGTCGGAATCATTTGTAAGAGTAGACGCCTTGTGCCTTCTAGTTCCTATATATATATATGTATGTATGTATATATTATATATACCCAGAGGGTCCATATACACTACTATTATGGAATTAGCCCCTAAAAGACCATCCCCATTATGGTTTTGGGGACCTAATTCCATAATAGTAGTGTATATGGACCCTCTGGGATATATATATATATATATACATATTAATTGCAATTGTACTCTGATTTGCACCCAAGCCCTATCCCAAGTGTTAAGGCTCCTGTACCCCAAATCCCAAAAGGTCGACCTCGACATGATGGCACAGGAGTCCCTCGATCATGCATCCGTGACTCCCTGGTTCTTAGTAATGTAGGAACCTGATTCAGAAGCCTTTGGCCTTTATCAGGGTTCCTTATATGAATCCTACTATTTTGGGGTTATAGGCCCAGGGTTTCTTAATCAGGTTCCTACATTAGGGAATGGGGGAATGGATCCCTAGAATAGGTCCCTTAAGGTCGTCCCTATAACCCATTCTCCCACTCCCTACTAAGAACCAGGGAGGTGACTTCGGATGGTGGGTTGTTTTAGGAGGTCACAGGCGCACAAAAAACCTGGAGACTAAACGCATGCGAAGTGCTTTTCGTTGGGGATTTGTGCAGGCCTCGGTGGCTAGACTGACAACCAGAGAATTAGGAAAGCATAGAGTAGTGTCTAAACACCCACAAAAACCGTTGTTTTGTACACATACGGCGATATTTGGGCTAAAAATCTGGAAATCAGAACAGCACGACGANTGACAACCAGAGAATTAGGAAAGCATAGAGTAGTGTCTAAACACCCACAAAAACCGTTGTTTTGTACACATACGGCGATATTTGGGCTAAAAATCTGGAAATCAGAACAGCACGACGAAAAAGGAAATGTCAGCCATAGCCTCAATGAAGTTTTGCGCAAGCGGCAGTTGGTACCTCCACACGAACTCAAAGAGGTATCTACAGGTATCTAAAGAGCTCTGGATTGGCCTCGCATGGGACGACGAGGGAAGGGAGTCTTGGGATGTCTGCCGTCATCAGTTTGTGCTCTGAGTCCCAGTCATATGATGTAATATGTGCCGGTTGACCCATGGATGCTCTGGGGAAAGGATGAGGTCTGGGTGGTTGGTATCATGGTTGACCCATGGGTGAACTGGAGAGCGAACGGCTTAGGTGGGCGTATCATGGTTGACCCATGGATGGCCTGGGGGAGGGATGAGGTCTGGGCGGACGTTATCACTGTTTTGGGCCCTGGATGCTGTGGGGGACGGATGATGTCTGGGTGGACGTTATCCTGGTTTTGGCCCGTGGGTGCAGAGGGCAACGGATGAGGTCTGGGTGCACGAAATCATGGCTTTGGCTCATGGATGCTCTGAGGGACGGATGAGGTCTGGGTGGACATGATTCGATCATAGTTTTGGCCCATGGATGCTCTGTGGAACGGATGAGGTCTGGGTGGACGTTATACGGTTTGCCCATGGATGCTCGTGAGCAAGCAGGAAACTACCAGGTTTTTTTACGCGCCTGTTTCCTTTTAGGAGGAGCCTCTGAGCTCAGCATAGGGGATTCAATAATTAGCATAGGTCTGTGGGAGGAATATTCATATACTCTATTGCAGGCACGATAGGAAGGGTGCAGGGAAAATTCAATGCATTGGAGCGGGGTTGCTATGAGATGCGGGAAGTTTGTACTTCACCTTCGGTTTTGGAGTGTCTCAACCCTAAACCGTCAACCCTAGCTTAATCATATCAAGGAACCCTGGTTTCGGATTCAGGGACTTATCATGCTTTTCAGCCTCTTTTCAATTAAGGTCTTGGGGAGGGTCAGAGTCAAAGGCTTCCAAAAAGGTTCAACATTGGGGGGTGCTCGGTTTAGGGTCTTTTGGTTTTACAGAAGAGGGCTGTGTGGATTTACGGCTTCTGGGATTTGGGGGCCCAGGGTTTTGCTAATACAGGGTTTTAGGGTTCATGGCTTTGGGTTGCTGGGTTTCAGTCCTTGCCGGATCTGGAGTTGGGAACTCCTGCTTTGGGGTTTCGGGTTTTGGGGGCAAACGGGTTTAGGGTTCTCACAATTCCCCCCACGTATTCTTAAATCCGGGAACCTGAGGCTGGGAAATCTCACCGTGATCTTCATGCTCACCATCCCCTATGTGGACCCTCGGTGGCGGCTTTTGTGTTTCCTGCTCCGAGCTTCAGGTTTTCAGAGTCTCATCGTTGAGTGCTGTTGTTCAAACTGTCGAGTTTAGGGTGTCGGGTGTTTACAGCTTTTGGCAAAAGCGGTATTGGCTGGTAGAATTCAGGACGTGCTTCGGAGTCCCGACCCCAAGGCAAAGGATTTAGAGTTCGAGGTATTGAGTTTAGGAGTTTTATGGTTTTATGATTAATAGGATACCCAGAGGGTCCATATACACTACTATTATGGAATTAGCCCCTAAAAGACCATCCCCATTATGATTTTGGGGACCTAATTCCACAATAGTAGTGTATATGGACCCTCTGGGATAGACACGAATTCCGGCTCCGGAGAAGAGTCGGGTCAAGCGCTGGGGGTTTCGGGAGGTTCCTCGCCATTCGGCCGCTGGTGCTGCAACCCCTGCCATCATGCCTGCATTCTAGGGTTTGGGAGTATGGTTTTCCTAACACGAAGCTCTGAAACTGCGCTCTTATGCGGCTTCTGGCCCCACAGCACAAGCCGCAGGGCAAACCCACCCCCAGGTTTATGAAGCCCTTTCAAATTCAAAATGAACCCTGTATCCTGCAACCCCTCACGAAATCTGTATGTTTCCATCACAAAATCCTGGCACACAGCGCCATGTTACCCTCAACCCCACACCTATGACCCTATGATGCAGAGCTTTGTCCTACTCTGAACCAAAGACACCATGATCACCTGAAGACCTGCACTTCGAACCCTGGGCCTGCTAAAGCCGAAGCAAAAAATCTCGAAGTGCAGAGAAGGTGCCCAACCTCACCCTTCGGTCTTAGAACTTAGAACCCTAAACCTTGTTAATCCTTTCGCCATCCGACGCATACGTTAGCCACTGCCCGTCCTGCCAATCTCCGAAATGGGGTGTTCGCCTGTTCCTTCCGAGGGCATCATGCCACGCCATGACCTCCGTCGCCCTCGTTGTGTGGTTTAGAATTTCGTAGCACTCTGAAGATGGAAACCGATGGTGCTAACTCCAAAGAGTATGGTGTGCTGTCTGGTGGCTATGCCATACCCTTTCAAACAGACAGCTATGCTGAATCCAGCTGGCCGCCGAATCCTTCCCCACTGGCTGCTCGCAGCACATGATCCCGCTAAACTGCTTCGCATCCGCTTGGCAAGTTCCATTTCCTGGATCGGTTGCACCCTATACCGAATCATGTAAGTCGAAATTGCCCGGGATGTTGCCGCAAAAACAAAACCTTTCCGATTGTCACCCCAGCAGCTCGCCCCACACCAGGGTGCTGCAAATGTTCTACCTTCCCTCCACAAATCTTGCATGCTGTATGTATATACTGAAGCATCCAGTTTTTCCCACTTACCTCCCCTAAACGCCATGGAACCCCAAAGACCTCTTCAGAAAAAAGAATAGTAGCTTGCAGTTTACCACGAACTTTGTGCAATGTAGTACATGAGTATCAGGGAGGTAGCACCGCAGAGTGCGCAGGACAACGGCACGGCGATGGTGCCTTCGGTCCCAATGGGTCCGATGCAGGCTCGACCTTGATGGGTGGCTTTGGGCAGCTTTTTGCTCCCGTACTATAGGGGCCTTAATAATTACCTATACTGTTTTGGGGTTCCTTACTGTAGCATAGTTATAGTATACAGTAATGGGCCCCAAAGCCCTATTCTAACTTTTGAGGCCCCAGTACTCAGTGGCTTGGGGCTCCTTTGAGCTTTGAAGACCATTGCAACACGACAGGGTTTTGGATTGCAAGGACTCCCAAACACACCAAGTTTCACAACACCTACGTCTTGTTCTCCCTATGCCCCAACTGCAAGTTTTTGGGAGCGCTGCGCCCTAAACAAACCCTGACACCCTCGATCCCAAACCTCAACCATCATAAACCCTGAAGCCCCCATCCTAAACTCCCAGGGCCGATCAGCCCCAAACCCTAAAACAGAAGTCCTGAACTCGACACCCCTCGGGTTTAGGAGCCCCAAACTCCAAACCATCCGAACCCTAAACCGCCCTTGTCCGAGTGTGAGCGCCGAAGACCATCCTGCACTTTGAGCTAAGCCCTACGCCCGGAAATCTGCATGCGGCTCAGGCCAAGCTCATGGCGATGACCATCTCAGACTTCAACAAAATGAGCCTTGCAGGGCTCAGAGATTCGTGGGGGCTTCTTCTGAAACTAGTAATTAGTACTAGTTTTAGTATTAGGAGGAGTATTAATCTTAGTAGTAGTAATTCTAGTAGTTAGTATCAGGATCAGTATCAGTATTATAGTATTAGTATTAGCATTAGTATTAGTATTAGTATTGCTTGAGAGCGCCTCGCACCCCCACAGGGTCTCTGTATTGCGACTGAAGCCGAGCCCAGGATTAAGGCGGCCGTGAACCAAGCCGCAGGCTGCTGGGGCCTTCTTGGCAGTTTGGGGTTTAATATAGGAGCTGAAATAATTACCTAGAACAGGGTTCCTTTGAAGGGGTCTATAAGGGATACTATAAGGGTACTATACTATAGGGGCCTTAATTAGCAGACGGTTTTTGGGGCCCATTATACCATCAATATACTAAGGAACCTCCAAAATAGTATGGGTAATTATTTAGGCCCCTATAGTAGGCCTCTCAGGGTATAGGGTTGGCTCCGTAGGGTTTCGGATGTAGGGCCTGGGGTGATCTCTTCGGGTTTGCAGGTGAAGGTTTAGGCCGTTTTTCTCATGCTGGGTCCGTCAGTATCTCAAGCGTGCTAGCAGGGCAGGGTTCTTTACAAGGGTTGCTCATGGTCGCTCATTGAAAGAAGGAAGGGTTACTATAAGGGCATTATACGGGTCATCACAAGGGCTGTTCTAAAGGCTACAAGTTATAGAATCCGGGGTATGCAAAGGCGTTCTACTTAAGAGTTCCAGAATAGGCGAAGGAAGTCATGCGGTTTTCACGCAGGGTTTTACAAGGTGTGAAGGAACTTAGTTTAAGAAGGCACCATAGCAGGAACACTCAGAGCGTGACAGCTTGGGACGTTCCGTTTAAATTAACCTTAGGTTTCAGGCTTGGGCCTAGTGCTGGTAAGCCTTACAAAGATTCAACAGCATCTGGGGTTTGCTGATTTTAGGGTTTGGGCCAGGGATTAGGGAGAACAGACTGTGCAAGGAGAAGGCACCTACGACCAGCAAGTCTTGAGTGTGTCGGAGGCAAGCGGCGGAGGAAATGACGCCGCTTGTCCTGAAAGATCTAGCGGCGGTTTTTGGTTTAGGATTTAGGGTTTAGGCAAGCGGGATCTTCGGAAAGTGCTCGAAAGCTCTTTGATGGTGGCGCAGGGGGCGATCCTGTATTATCTCCATACATATACAAATACATATATATATACACACATGTAAATAAATAAAAAAATATATATATATGCATCTACACATACACACATACAGACAGACATATACTTGCGTGCATTCAGAGAACAGACAAAGCATGAGCACCACCCCCCCTCCGTCCATGACCTGCCTCGGCATCTATACCAATTATATATTTTTGTTGTGGATATACACCAATACACGGACAAGTACCGCCAGCAATGCAGTTCAAAAGCCGGGCAGAAGTGCTGAGCATGATGGATGTCTTCTCATACTTCTTCTGACCCGCCACGTTTTCTTTGTTCTCGGCCCAAGAATCAAGTTGTCAGAGGAAACTCACAAAACCCTAAACCACCCCTGAGTGAGAGACGAAACCATCCCTAACCTCGCCGGGCTTGTCCGCGTGTGAGTGCCGAAACCATCCCTAAACCCCTAAATCCGAAAGCCCTAGACCTGCACCTCCTAATCCTGCTGCAAAATTCTAAAAGGACTTACTCCTTTCAGGCGTGGCGGCGTGGCAGTACCACGTCGTGCCGAATCCCCGTGGTCGTGGAAATCTTCCGATCCTCGCAAGAGACCGACCCTACAGTTAGCGCCCGGACCAACCCGGAGTCTTGCCTCAGGGCTCCCGTTTAGGAACCTCAACCTGAAACCCAGCAGCCTTAAAAGATCGAGTCCCCTCCCCCCGGCAAGGTCAGTGGTGCATGCTCCGTTGGAACAGCCGCTATGTGGGTGCCGGCCTCAGCGAAGTTTCAGCAGAAGTACCTGATGGGTGCAACCCCAAGGCCCGAAACCTGCCTTACTGAACCCTAAACTCCCGAACCTGAAACCCTATGTAACCCTTAACCTTAAAATGGGTTCCCAAGCAAGAATCCCGCTCCCCTCTAGGTGCTGTCACTGTGGACCTCTAACCCTCAACCCTGACAGACCTCGAGCCACATGCCTCGCCTGGATTGTCCGAGTGCGAGCGCCGAAACCCTAAACGCAAGCCTCCTAACCTTTGGCAAGTCCGAGAGCGCTAAAGCAAGTCTGATGGTAAACCCTAAACCCTGAAAGCACGGATGTTTGAGGTGCTGTCACTGTGGACGCTATTTCGAGCAGAGATCCTCCCGTGGAGATGAGAACGACTCCTGTGGACTGGCTAGGTCCAAGTGAAAGTAGGGGCCGCAAAAAGCACTGCAGTACCTTTATGGATTCCCGAAAGGTAACTGCATACCTTTAAAGCATATAAACCTACATTATATAGCATTCAAATTTAAGTCCTGTCTAGCCTATATGACCTGATGATCGAGAAAAAGCCTCCAAACCCGAGTTTCATTAAGAAGGCCCCTATGTTATCATGAATGCAGGGGACTCTGATCTTGGGTGCACCGGCTCTGCTGTAAGTTTGGGAAGCGGGTGTTCAGCCCGAGAATGCCATACATGTTTCAGCAGAGGTTTAGGGTCTATAGGGTTTAGGGCCACTCTGATGACATCGTAAGAGGTTTGTCGCATCTTGGGACAGGGCTCCCTTTGAGGTCCCAAGAGAGATGTCCAAGTTTTGGAGACCCCCGACATAGCCTTGCATCTTGGCGAGGGGCTCAGTGCATCGGAAAGCAGGCGCAAGCGTCAAATGAGAATTGTCATCTCTCCAGGTCTTTCCAACTGAAACAGAGCGCCATGCGATGAGAATAGGCTTTTGATGTAAGTTGTTCTATAACTCTAGGCCTGCTATACCGCGATACTGCCAATAGCAAGTGTCTATTTTGACTTCAGTCACACTTAACTTCTGCTCGATGGCATCGATTTCCTGACAAGTTCGGCTGTAGAAAGCCTTTATCCCTAAATCCCCCTGTAGAACCGGATGCAGACCGCTTGTAGAGGCTTCACAGAACCCTACAAACCGCCGTATAGAACCCCAAACACCCTCACACAACGAATGAAATCCTCATTATAAAGCCAACGCGTGTAAAGTGCCTAAAAGTCATCTCACCGAGCCTCTCGTCGACCCAGTTGGGTTTCGTAGCTCTGTGCAAGTGCTGCCTGCGTCCCAAAAGTTTGGGTGTTTTTTGGGTTTACTCATAGGCTCGTCCCTTTTCAGGGTTCATATGTTGAATCCTATGAGGTAATCCCAAAAGGAACTACTATGGATCCTCTGGGTAGAGACGGTGTAGAGTTTCCGATTCTTTGTTGCTCTACATTTGGAAGTACCATGACTGCTTGAACCCAGGATCAGTGTTTTGGATTCTTGCCCAGAACCCCCTGCAGAATTTTGCATGATTCTTTGTTGAGACACAGGCTGGACCTATAGTAGTTTCGGACGGCTGCCGGAGACTTAGCGGCCATCGAATCATTCGTTGCTTGTATACAAGGACAATTGTGTTGCAACCTTGCTCCTGTCGTTTCAATGACTGAACGACGGTGCGAATTCCCAAAGACATTGCTTCAGCATGTCTGTTTCACAACATCCGCCAGTTGCTGGTCTTGTCCATCGTTTCTCGGTTTTGCCGACTGGGGTAGAGTGGGTATGCGGTGTGTTGTTCGGATTTTAGGCGGATGTTAGAGCTTATGCGCCGCGAAAGGCCCACACGACGCAGATGCGGTCGGGAAGGGGGTTGCAAGCCGGACGTGATAGCCATCGGAGAGAAGCCAGAAACAAGTGGCTGAGCTGTGCTTGCGTTGTCGCTTAGTGGGTCTTCATGAAGTTCTGCGCAATTATGCACCTACAGCACTCCAGGCTCGACCGTGAATCCCACCTGAACTCTTCAACCCTTCGTTATGAGCTGAAACCCGCGGTTTGTAAACGTGGCCTCGAGATTCGGACTGACCCGAAACTCTGCCAGTGCTCTTTCGGGAGAAGTCCTCGAGCAAGAGGCTTCGAAGGGTCTGCTTGTATCTGTTGAACATGCTTGCTTTTCGTGCTCCGGACGGTTTGGTGTTGGGATGAGTTCAGGGCTGGAAGATATGTAGATTCGGACGACGAGTATGTGCTGGTTACGAGAATTCAGTTTGTCGGTGGTAGGTGCAGCCGAAGGAGGGCCCAAGATCGAACCCCGCCCTCAGACAGACACCACGAAGACAGAACCCCGTAGCCCTGAGTCGTAAAACCGAAACAGTGATGCCCCCAACCTTTATATAACTCGCCAGAAGTGTAAACGTGAGGACATTCTTGGACCCCGCAGACCTGTTGGTGGTATCATGCACTTTACTCACCAAAGGAGCCCAGGCGAGCGCGCAGTGCGACGGATGCCGCAAGGCTGGGCTTCTGAGAGTTCTCACATTGGTTTTGTCAGGATTTAGGCTCAGTCATCGTTCATCGTTCTTTTTCAGATGCGACTTGAGCTGCCAGTTTACACACTGCTGTGCTCAGTGTGTACAGGCTGTACTGGGCTCCTCAATGAAAGTGGTGACTGCGCAGGAGACCTTAGTACCAAACATTTTGTCAGGGTTAGTCACTTTTTTTTTGGAGGCTTGGTCCGAGCCGATTCTAGCATAAGTTTCTGTCAGCCGTTTCTGGAGCTGCTACTGGGTCCCCATGTAATGAGTCCAAAGCATATGACGTCTGTTTCTTCCTCAAAACTACAGTACGTAATGTTTGTAGTTGAGTAGATAAGAGCACAGCCTACCATAGTAGCACAGTTAGACATAGTTTGTGAGATATACTATGTTAGTTTTACGATACCACAGGACATACTGTACTGCTGTATGAATGGCTCTCAGATCCCGTGGCGGCACATTGCGCCGGACATTGCCGAGCTTCGCATTGCAGCAGATCGCAGCTTTCAACCGGCAGGAGCGGATAAGGGTTCATCCCGACAGTTGACCTACAGCCTTATACATCCCAAACCCATTTGGTTACTGGAGACACTTTGAAGCATGGCCCATTTTCACTAAATGTTTCCCCCAATGAGAAAATGATCAGCGGGACAAGGACATGCTCATCTACGCTGCTGCCAGGTGGGTTGTTACAGATGGTGGGCAGAAGAGCGATGCTTGCGCTTCAGAGTAGGAGGTAGGAGGAGATCACGCTCACCCAAACCACGCAATAAGGGCGTTAGCTTTTTCGCGATTCGGCTTCCATCTTTTGAGCCTTGCAAGTTCTGCAAGCATTCTAATTATGCTGGCATTAGATATGCTTCGGGTATCGCGTGCGCGTGCGCACGTAGCGCAGTTCGAGTTTGAGCGCCCGTTGCAATGCTTCTGTTCAAGATTCTGTTCCCGCCGTTGCATTGCCCTACTGCGACGGCGACCCCGACAGCCATTAAGGGCTGCCCGTACTGTAGTAGTCTGTGGAGTTACTGTGCGCAGTTTCTTGCGCTTGGGCGCTAGGCAAGGGTTTTGCATGAGAGGCTCCCCGGTGCCTCGCAGGTCGACAAAACCCTAACTTTCAGTGGTTCTCAGCCCTTTTCCCTAAAGCCAAAGAAGCCCTAAAGACAAAGAAGCCCCAAAGCCAAGTAAACCCTTAAACCAAAGAAACCCTCAAAACCGCATAAACCCGGAACCCCCCTAAACCCGACTGCACCCTGAACCCTAAACCCACATAAAACCTAAACCCAAATGAATAAACAATAATGAACCCTACGCTTCCTAGAAACCCTAAACCCCAAGAAACCCTAAACCCAAAGAAAACCTAAACCCAAAGAGCACCTAAACCCAAAGAAAACCCAGATCCAATTTATACAAGAAGTCCCAAATCCGTCGCCTGCGCACCAGAAGCAGTTGGCCCAAGCATCAGACGCCAACTGAAGATCGGATCCTGCCTGGGACGCTCGAGACCGGACCGGCGGATCTCTCCCGACGGAAATGGAAGTCGCTGGGATCGAATATGGGAGTCTCCGAAACTTAGGGGGTACCTTATTTTGGGGTTCCTTCTAATTAATATCCTACTATTTAGGGTGCCATATCGGGGTCCGATGTTTTCGGAAACTCCCATATAGGGTTTAAGGCAGTTTAGGGTTTTGGGCAGTTTAGTGTTGCCAGTTTGAGTGTCTTGGGTTTAGGCTGGTTCTTAAACTTCGGGGTGGCTTACCTACTGTACGGGTCTTTTATGTAGTAAGGGTTAATTACTACTTTGGCGTCTCTACTTTTATGGTCCCCTGTCTTGCAACGAGAACCGCTTGTCGAACTCTGCCGAAGCCGGACAAGTTTAAGGAGCTTAGGAGGAAGTGCTCGTCGGGATGTTTCTTTGCGCAGACGGGGCCGATTCGGCAATCGCGTGCACGGGCCTGCGTTGAGCATCGTAGTAATGTAGGGGCCTTAATAATTACCTATACCATTTTGGGGGTTCCTTATTATAATTATAGTATAATGGGCCCCAAAACCCTATTCTAATTATTAAGGCCCTAAAGCAGCTTGGGTTGAGGGCTTAGGGTTTGGACTCTCGAGCTTGATTTGTGGGGACTCCAGCAGGGAGTGAGCTGCGCCGTATGACTTCAGCAGCCTTTACAGGGGGATCCAACTTCGCTTGTTGGAACTGGCAACATGGCGGGTGATCCGCGCGGTGCTAGTGATGTAGATGGTGATTGTCTTGCTGATGATGGCGAGGGTGGTGACGATAGTAACGATACTAAGGATAGCGATAATGACGATGAACAGCTCAATGAGAATGAGGTTGCTGAGAATATCAATGGTGTTTCTGCTGATGCACAGCGTCTTCTTTGGTTGGATTGTCTGGTTCCTCCCATCCTATTCGACTTCGCCATTCGCCACATAGCACAACGCTGATACGCATGTGTTGTTCTTTGCGAACAGCTTATGTGACCATGATTGTGCTGTGCTACTGCAAGCGCAAGGTCACAGTGATCGACTCCGGTGATTTGCCCCCTGGCACCCCGGCACTGAATGTTGTTTGGAGGAGCGGCGAGGAGGGTTTTTTGCAGGTTTTTATGGTTTTAGCGTGTAGGTTTCTTGACACCGAGGGCTTTATCTGAGTGGAGGGAAGGGAGAGCGAGACGGATCAAGCGCTTTGATGCTGGCTAAGTCACGTGTGTTGCAGGTGTCACAGTGTTGCAGCGGACGACTGGCTCACGTGTGGCCAGCAGGTCCAGCCGTATGATAGTAAAAACAGTCAATATCCTGAACGCTAAGCTTCCACTCCTCAGCAGCCACCCAGATTCCAGATCAATATGTATGACTAGATGTAGCAGCCCGATTACAGTGGAAAGAAGAATATGATCTAGAATCTAGACAATGATTTCTCGTACCTCTAGACATAGGGTTCCGGTGCGTGCACAAGGTGCAGGATGCACAAGATGCAGGAGCGCCATTTAAAAAGCCCATCGTGATTTGTGATGACAGCACAGCAGCAGCTGCAGCAGCAACAACAGCAGCAGCAACAACAACAACAACTACAAGTAATTACAACTACAGCAACTACAACAGCAACAGTACCAGCAGCAGCACCTGCAACTGCAACTGCAACTGCAACCACAACTGCAACCGCAACCGCAACCGCAACGGCAACCGCACCAGCACCAGCAGCGGCACCAGCAGCAGCAACGACAACAACAACAGCAGCTACAACGGCAATGGCAACGGCAACAGCAACAGCAACAGCAACAACAACGGCGACGGCGGCGACAAAGACGACGACAATGACAGTAGCAGCAACAACAACAACAAATCAACAGCAACAATAATATCAGCGACAGCGACAGCGACACCAACAGCAACACCAACAACGGCGCCAACACCAACGGCACCAACAGTTTAAACAGCGCCAACACCAACACCGCCATCGCCCCCATCACCCCATCATCGTCATCGGCAACACCGCCAGTAGCACATCATCGTCACCAACACCAACACCAACCCCAATGTCAACACCAGCACCAGTCAGCCATGAACCCTTAACCCTAAAACGCTCGAAATCCCGAAACTGCAGAACCAAGCCCCGCCCTCAACCCTGAGCCCTGACCGTTCGAGGTGCGATCATCTCCTTCCACACGGGAACTACCCGTCGGCATGCACAGATCGAGACAGGAAAGGCCATCGGTGTTACAGGCCGGGCTTTTGAAGCGATTTACAATTTTTAAGGTTTGTGGATCATGGCTTGGGATTTCGGTCTCCAGGGGTGTGGGTTTTGGGAATCAGGATGTAGCGTTCAATTTTCTGCAGGACGACTGGGAGCTAGTTCTTTGGTGGAGCGGCAATGATTTACATATTTGGGTCGTGAGAGTTCAACCTTCCCTGTCCTTGGGTACGTGGTACTAAGTGACGATGAGAGCTGAATCTTTGCATCTTAACCCGCGCAACGCGAATCGAGAGTTTTT
This sequence comes from Symbiodinium sp. clade A Y106, assembly GCA_003297005.1. Taxonomy (NCBI): domain Eukaryota; class Dinophyceae; order Suessiales; family Symbiodiniaceae; genus Symbiodinium; species Symbiodinium sp. clade A. The sequence continues at coordinate 48,551 of BGNK01004185.1, forward strand.
AGCTTTTGGCTTCCAGTTCGAAGCCTGTAGGCTCGTAATTCCAAATCCACAGCTCTATGTCCTAGGCATAGGGCTCCGCTGCTGGGATGAAGGTAGGCGGGGTATATTATCCCCAAAACAAGAGTCCCTAGAGAAGGGATCCTCAATCCTGCCTGCTTTCATCCCACTTTATTTGAGGCCTCCAACCTAGACAGCCCAGACCATGAGAAGGATTTGAACGCCGAAACCCTGAACCCCTAGAACTTCTCTGAATCCTAACTTTCAGCCCTCGCGGGACCCTTGAGACCTTGCGTCCAAATCCCTCAACAGCATTACATTGGAAGCCCTCGAGTCGAAGGTGTTTTTTGTTTGATGATTTGGCTGTTTGGGGTCAAAGCAAGAGTTTAGCGTCAACAATTGTGTTGGTCGTGAGAGAGGTAGTGTACGGTTCGGAGCCACCACAGGGGTTTCTTGTTCTACGTTTCGAGTTGAAAGGTTACTTGTCATTCCCGTGCTATTGATACTTCGTGCATGGAGAGAAGTTTAGCGAAGATACAGGAAACATGTTTATCTGCAGGCATTGGGACGGAACCTGTGCGCGTGGACCTGCTGCTAGGCTTGGTTCTTTTACAGCTCACATGTTAACCCTAAACCCCACGCCCCGCGAATAAGAAACTACTTCAGTCTAGGTCCGCCTTCGGGAAGGTCGTGTTGCATTTGTGTTCGCCTTCTCCGCAGGAGCAGCGGAAAACTAAACAAGAGCAATGCCGGCAACAGCAACTGCAGCAACATTACAGGCAGCGGCAGCGGCAGCAATCGAAGACACGGCAGACTTTTTTTCCTCAACGGCCGGCAGCCCTTTGCCCGCGTCTCGCCATCATTGTTCACCTTCCGACCGATGCAGTTAGTGGCTCACCATCCTCATCCCTATCGCCTATCGCGATCATTGACACGACGTGTGACGAAGACCCGAAGAAGCAAACATGCAAGTGGAAACACTCCATGCCCTGACATCCCCTTCCTTCCCTCCCGTTAGCAGGATAGGTTTCTCACTGGCGTGTATTAACTGCAGAGACCCCACGGGCTAAAAGCCCAAGGCCTGAAACAAACCCAAATCGCCAAAAGCTTTAAACCCTAAACTGCACATCCTACTCCTACTCCCTTAAACCCAAAACCCTACAGCCCCTTTAAGTTCTTCCAATGGTTCTGGGAAATCTCAGGATGACCCAAATTGGGAGCTACAGCTTCGACGTGACGCCGGGCCAGGACGTGTACGAAGCGCCTCGGCTCCTCCATAAGAACTCCTCAGAGCCCTTCATGACCCACAGGGTTTAGGGTTTAAAGGGTGTGTATTACACGCCCAAACCCAATTCCAGTCATTCAGGCCCTGCCGCAGAGTTTAGGACACCTTGCACCCTAAGCCCTAAAGCCGATATTTTCGGGTATTCCCTTTGGTATTTCAAGGTCACACCCTGAAGCCCCAACACCGTAAGCCTGATGGTTTGGTTTCGGGGGCATTTTGACTCTAAAACCTTCAGGCGGTACTGGAAAAATTGGCTCTAAAATCTTAGGGTTTTAGGATGTTTTAGGGGTAGGGCTTAGGGGTTTGGAGATATAAAGCTTGTGGCTTCAAGGGTGTTCAGGGGATGGGAAGGCCGCAACCCCGAACCACTCCCCGAACCCTAAACATCCAAACCACTAGAATTCAAAACCTACCCTGAAAACTCCCAGTCTCTCGCCAAGGTACCGATCGCTGCCGCCCCAAACTTGGGAGTGCACGAGGAGATGGGTTTAGGGTTTAGGGTTTAGGAGATGGGCAGTTTGGGGTTTAGTGTTTAGTAATTAGGGCCCAGGATTTAGTGTTTAGGGAATTCCCAATCCGATCAACAGGTCTGACGCTTCGAGCACCTGTGAGAGAGAGAGAGAGGGATTGGGAATTCGGGCTAGTATCATTCCTTGTGTTACCCAACCTTTTGTGTCTTACTGCACCCATTTGGCGTGCCATTTCTGACTGCAAAGTACTGCTCGCTAACGCAGGCCTACAATGCCGAAGTCCTGATCCTAAACCTAAGCCTGTACGGACGCCGAAAACCAAAATCCCTGAAGCTCATGACCCAAAAGCTAAACACTGAGCCCGGAACTTGGAACCTGGAGACCCGGTGACAGCGCGCCATTGAGGGAATCCCGGAACCCTTATGGGAACCCTTACAACGAACCCTTAAGAAAAGGAATCCCCGATAATCTAGGGGCCTAAATAATTACCAACACTATTTTGGGAGAGTTCCTTATTATAAGTACAGTATAATGGGCCCCAAAACCCTATTCTAATTATTAAGGCCCCTATATTACCCCAAACCCCAAAAAAGGAATCCGAGATCCGATCCCAGGAGGTGAAGCTAAAGTTTCAGATCCGCGAGACTTCGGAGGAACGCCTTGGGTAATGAATAGTACTCCTACTTGTAGTACTTCTTGTACTTGCACTTGTACTTGTACTTGTACTACTATTTGTGCTACTACCTACTGCTACTACCTACTGCTACTACGTACTGCTACTGCTGCCACTGCTACTGCTACTGCTAACAATACTCATAATCAAAATATTATTAATAACAACAATAAGCAAAATAGTTTTCATATGACTATAGGCAATACAGGTTTCGTAGTACAGTGTCTTGATCAAATTTTGTTTTAGATGCCTTAGTTGTTCGGACTGGTTGTGTTCAGAGGCATATAAAGGACTTAGTCATACAGTTTCGGGGTTCTAGAGGACTTTATCTAGGGGGCCTTAATAATTGCAACGGGGTTGCGGGCTATGCTGAAGTATACAACTAACGGCACCGTGTGAGTGTGGCTTTTACATGCGGTTCGGCTTGGTATTCGGCATGGCTGCAACATTTCTGGTGCTTCCATGGTTGAGCATGGGCTTCTCCGATTTTTGCCGCTCTTCTTGTGGCATTCAGGTGACTAATTGCCAGGCGTGTTTATCACCTTGCGTTTTGGCGGAAGGGGAGAATTAGACGCTGGCCCTTTCCTTCTCTCAAAAGTGCCGCCACTAGTCCCTACGCCCAACAACCCCCTGAACTCGTACCAAGGAGACTTGCGCAATCTTGCGCAGACCATCCCTTTCGGATTACTATATAAGATTCCTCACGATTCATCCTACTTGTCCTCACGATTCATCCTACTTGTCGTTCCAGCTCCCAGATTGTCCCGCTTCGTCCTAAATTGACGAATCTCTTTCTGACTTCACGGTGTCCGGAACGAACGGATGTCGGAGTTTCTACTGGCACCCCAAAGCCGTCAAATGCAGGCGCCAAAGGAACAAGCGGCCGGAGTCCCTGTTGGCGCCACAAGTACGCCCTCCCGGAAGCTACAGACAGCATTGATGATGCTTGGCATGAAAGGATACTAGAGGGTTGGAATGTATAATTACTAGTCGTATCCCCTTGTAGTCCTCATATAAAAACACTATCTTACACAACCAAAACCCTATTCTAACTATTGTAAGGTTTTCTGGAGGTTCTACAGGGTTGTATGAAAGGGGCCTTCATGATGAGAATAGGGGTTTCGGGTATCTTTTAGTTCAAGTATAGCGGCTATCAGGGGATACCATTACTACTTATTCGGACCGTGTATTACGGTCAGCTTCGAGTCTCCGAGGTACCTGGTTACCTGTAGTTCAAACAGATGGCAAAGATTACAATCCGGGAACATGTAGTATGGGGGCTCAGGGTTTACCGAAGGGCCTGAATAATTGCTTGCCAGAACCATTCCTAAGGGTTGCTACTATTCTTACAGCATGATAGGCCCCCAAGCCCTCTTCTAATCACACAGGCCCGCCTCGACCCTTTCTATGGGCTCTCAGTAAATCTTGAGCCCAATCATAAAGGCCCTTTTATTGGAGGTTTACACCCCTGCACTATAAACACCTTTTCACAGCATGCTGGTCCCTTGTATGATACGTAGATTAGGTTACGATCCAGCATGAAGCGCTCGGTGTGATTTTCTTCAATCTGGTTGCCCCTCCCCCCGCCCCTTCGTGTGACAGCAAACGGGCCTCTCCACCGGAAACCCTTGCGATTGAGCAAGCCTTAGCCTCTATAACCGGTTGCAATTTGAAATTGCATCCTCAAGATCCGGATTCCGAGGTTTGGGCGGACACCTCATGTAAAAGCCAATTGAAAGCCCTCAAACCATGCGGGGTCCTTGGTAGTTTCGAAGGAGTTGCGGGGTGTATGGTTTCAATAGTAGATACGGGACTACGATAGGCTTTATAAGGAGACATCTTTTCCCAATCAAGAAGATCCCTAATTGAACGGTTTCAGGATCATCTCAGGGAAATCCACGAAAGTCCTATTATCACGCTGGTCCTGCAGAAGGTGTGTAATAATCAGGGGTCTTGTTGATGGAGCAGTTCCGCACGTTTTGCGAGCCTCAGGATGCGCACGTACTTGGACAACCACGACGTCTTGCGGCAGATGCAAGAATTGCTGCAGGACAGCTTCCACACCACACATGTCCTGCCCCCATGCCTTTCGGGACCATTCTGCATGAAGTTCTATGCTTGGTTTCGGGCCTGCTTTGGCTGGAGCCGGATCGCTAGGGCTCGCAACAACGAGCTGAACATAGGGGCCTCAATAATTAGAAGATGGTCTTGTGGTATCTTATACTTCAAGTATAATACGGAACCACCAGAAAAATATTGGTAACTATTGAAGCTTCTATATTACACAATCAAAAGCTTATGCTTTTTGGGGCACGAGGAGCTTCAGGCTCCAGCCTTAGACTAAGCTCATAAGGACCCTTAAAAGGGGGGTAGGGGGAGGGGGGGGGTAGGGGGCCTTAGTACCTATAATAAGGACTTAATAAGGCCTATTTAAGGAAGTATAGTCCCCTACTCCCCTCCTCCCTACCCCCTCTCAGGCCTATGACAAGCCCATCCCCACCTAGCGAACTTCGTCAAATAAGCTATCAGTAACTCTTAGTCTCTACCAGATCTAGCTATGTATATGTATGTGTGTAGACCTGTGTACACACACACACATATATATATATATGTATTTATATGTATGTATACAAATCAATATATATATATATATATTATTATATATATATGTGCAAATACCCATCCTTCGCCAGGTTCCCCCACTTCACGTGCGAAGCGGGTGCGAAACCTGAAGCCCAACTGGCAAGACCCAAGGTCAGTCCTTAGGCCCCCCCCCTCTACCCCCACCTAGCTGGTTGATATGGCGGCCTGAATGTTTCGAGAAGGGTTTGGAGTGATTATAGTACAAACATTTGGAAACATAAGGGGATCATCTTACTAAGTATTCCGGCTTATATCTAGGTGGTTGTCAAAACTATGGTCCCTTTTTTGGGGTACCCTAAAAATTAGGTGCCGTACTATATTAGGGCCCCAAAAAGGGAGACTTTCCGAAGCCCTGAACCCAAATACGACTAGTTTTTCTGGCTAAGCTAGGAAACGGGCTCCAGTAGCCTAAATAGATCTAAATAGTAGGTTGCTATTTAGGGTAACTGGAGCCCTAGGGTATAAGGTCCTAAACCTTGTGGTCCCTCGAGGTTGAATTTTTAAACGTCGGAATAGGGGCTTGTAATAGCGTAATAATTGAATTTACTCTGCTGAGGAATCCTTGTTATAATTTTGTATAATGGCCCCCCAAGACCCTCTTCTAATTAAGGCTTCTATAGTATAGTACCCTGATAGTATCCCTTATAGTAGCCCTATGGGCTTGCCGTGCTCCAAGGAGAAAGAGCCGAAGAGGTCGAAACCTTAGACCCAGAGCCGAAATAGTTCTCTAAATTTCGGGTTTACTGTAGGCTTTAGGGGTTCAGGATTTTAGGGGTTTAGGGTTTAGGGTTTAGGATTTGGGGTTTAGGGTTTAGGGGTTTAGGGTTTAGGGTCCTTCTTCTAAGCATTGACCCGGGAAAGTGGGTCCCGGTTTCGTACCCCCCCCGAAGCCGAAATTCCGAAGCTGTTGAAGACGAAATTGTTCCCAAGGAGCTGAAGCTCAAATTGTGCGTGAAGACGAAATTTGAAGACGAAAATCGGCCATGAAGACGAAATTCCCGTGAAGACGAAATTCGGTTTGGGGCA